>JARJLU010014919.1:7366-19740 GCA_030272975.1 Sparidentex hasta
GGGGAGTGTGTGTGTGTGTGTGTGTGTGTGTGTGTGTGTGTGTGTGTGTGTGCACACGCTCTCAGCCTTTGTCTGAATTTTTTCGCCTGTCCCTGTGTGTGTGTGTGTGTGTGTGTGTCAAGAAAATCGGCGCTGCATCCCGTCCAAATCTAACCAGCTGCGTAACTGTGCCATTGGATTCGGGGCTCATCGCCGGGGCCCACAAAGGCAACATTTTCACACAGACATAACATGCGCCGCGCAGGCTTTGTTCCAGCCTCTTCAAACGGTTTTTCACTGCGGAGGTGTGACAGCACGCCAGGCGGGGATCTGCTGCCCACCATTTCCAAAACCTCAGCAGAAAAAAAAACAGAAGAGAGATGGAGACGACGGTGGGGTGGTTGGTCGGGGGGGCAGGGGGATCTTTTTTGCACCAATTATCTAATGTGTGATCTGAGGGCCCGGCTGCCTGTCATGCGCGACCGCTGGTTTATTCTGTATTTTAATCTTTCTAGTAATCTTTTTCGCCACTGCTGAGCCGGTGTCACAGCACTGAACTCCAAGACAAGGCAATTCCATTAGGAGATGGCATGAGGCGGCATTCATTAATGGCCCCGGCCAGATGCCGCGCCGCATATCGATGGGAGGCAAGGGAGTGGGGTTCGAGTTTGATTTGATTCTTCGGGACAATGCATTGTTGTGCCTCATGACAAAGTTGCGCCACAAAGGGGGTTTTCCATATTCAGGAGGCGAGCAGGTGGATTTTCCTTGAGTATCATTGTTGTGGTGCGACAAACTCCCCCTCCCATCCCCTCGCCCAGAAACGCTTGCTCGCTTCCAGCTCCGTATCCGTTGGAGCCTCACCTGAGCCTGCTCAGTATTCTCGACTGTCCTCTCAAATCGTCCCTCAATCCATCTGGAGTGTTTAAACAGAAAAGAGCAGAAAATGTGTATCATTTCAGCCTCCCGCACCACCGCCGCCGCCAGTTCCCTTCTCCCGTTACTGTCTGCATGCATTACCAAGCAGCAGCTGTGGTGTCAGAAATTGTCCTGGAGAAGTAAACACGCTGAAAAGATGCCTCGCCTCTCCAAGGATGTCTCACATGGAACCCTTTCAGAGAAGCGCTCCCCTCTTTATCTCCTCGGTTACATAAGCACCTATATGTACCGACAACCTTCACAATTCACAGCCTCGGGAGTGATGGAGAGGGAGTAGGGAGATAGAGCGGGAGGCGGAAAGAAAGTACAGAAGACGGGTAGTGGAGGGGAGAGAACAATAGGAGGAGAGGAAGGAGGCGTGCAGGTGACGCAGAGAGGATGGAGGGGGGGGAGCGAGGAGACGTGGGCCGCGGCCGGTCAATTATTCAGAAGAGCGAGGTCCGACGCACCCTGGGAGCTGCTCTGAACATGCCTGCCTGGCATCACCTGCTAATGGGCCACAGATTGACATGCTACCTGAGCAAACTCCCCTCATCTCCTCCTCACACAGCACCCCACTCTCCCTCTCTCTCTCCCTCCCATACAGGCCCTTATCAGTGCTCTGTGGCGGAACGTGTAAATAATTACTCCATGACCACTCTGCTGTGCGAGCTGGAGGGTTGTTTGCACAAAGAAAAGAGGGTATATTTTAAAAGGGCGATGGGGTTATTTTAAGAAAATGGGTGAATTATTCATGGAGGCCTGCTAGGACGGTGTTTGTGCTTCTGTACGTTTGGTGTGTTCCGGGGTGTTGCGCGCTGGAAATGACGTAACGTGCGGGGTGGTTTTTTGACAGTTGGTTGTATTTAGGCGCCGTCATCAGGGAGTGGCGCTCGCTCCGCTTTTACGCTTCTCTTACAGTTTTTGAAAAGTGCACTTTGCGGGTGTGTGTTTGGTGATCTTTAGGGGGAGGCGGGCTGCGTACCTACATGAAACCCAGCAGTTGCCATGGCTCGGAGATAAAAGACCAGATTATTCTACTTGGCACCCGTTCGGCTGGCGCTGCCTGAATATCGTCCAGTCTTAAATCTGACCCAGAACTACTTCCCTTCATCTTCCTTTCTTCTTCTTCCTCTCCACCTCCCCCCCTCTCTCGCTCTCTCCCCTGTCTTTGTTCTCTTTTCCCTCTCCTCCGCTCTCGCCCAGAGAGGGATATGTGTGCCAGCCCGGAGTAGGGGCTTAAAGACGGTGGTCTCTGAAAGTGAACACCCTACTGTGGGTTGACTTCCTGTGAGAGCAGCCGAGCCCCTCACACGCTGAACTTCAAAGCCTGCATACTGCACTTTATATGCATATAACAGAAGTTGTCTCAAGGCTCATGAGCCTCTCTGTAGACTTACCATTGTCTTATATTTTAGTCCAATTTTTTTTTGTATGTAAATTTGTTTTTCAGGTCTGTTCAGAGGTCATATTAAAATCATTTTTATATAGACATACCCACATAAAGGTGCAGAATTTTTTTTTTTTTGTGGTTGTGAATTAATAACTTTAAAAAACTTTATCGGATCCACAAAAATTGTTTTGTTTATGTCTTAATTAGGAAAGTTTGTGAACCAGGAGTATATCAATTGGTATCTGAGTTTCGTTAGTGGTCACCAGTTGTGGTAGTTGCCAGTTTGTGGTGGAAAAACTCATAAAATGTCTAATTTGTGCCCAGCATACCGTGCTGCCCTAATGTTATCTAACAAGCATTAACAATGACAGCACTGACGTCGCTGAGACTGGCTAACGCTATCGTTGCTAAATCTAGCAAATTTTAAGATAGCTAGTACAAAAATGTGGCAAAACGTGAGGGAACAGATGATGGGATAGTAAAAATAATTTAAGTGGAATACCACTTATTAATAGTTATTTATACAAACAGTTCTTTGACGTGGAATTTAATCTAATTTTTAGTCTGGACGTGAGGTTCTGGCTGGTCCTGGAGGGGTCCAAACCTGTGGTGAACTTTGCATGAGGTTTCTGAACGATGTGCCGTGGGGACACACTCCCAATCTTATTGTTTGGCTTTGGTTTGTCTTTCCACTATTTACTCCACTAAATAATATGTGTTGCCCGTCTTCAGTCTCCTCTACCATCGCTGTGATCTCATCTCCCAAAAAAGTTTGATCGTCCCTGTCCAGGGCTGGGCAGGCTTCCTGACTAAACCCTCATTCGTGCTGACGTTATATAAGGTGAATCTCCAGATAGGTAGTGGCAGTTGACTTGAGATTGATCGATCACAGGTGCCTGAGTTTCAATTAGGATTCCTAAAACCTGCTTGAGCGAGGTTTTTCACGCTCAGCATCTTTTTACGAATTGAACGTAAGCACACCAATGGAATTTATCACAAGTGTAAATCTAAGAATACCTGATGCCTAATTCATCAGTTGATTCTTTAGACACATGAAGCTGACGTGTGAACCTTTCTCAAGTTTGTCCTCTGCTCTGTCAGTGGGCAGACGGTTGGAGACGGGCGAGATAAGCACTTTGTGTTTTTTGGACATGGCCAAGGCGGGCCCGCGGGAGCCGCCTGGCACCCTGGCTGAGGGCGTATACTGTGGAGAATTCATCTTGATGAGAGCTTCTTTTGTGTGTCACAGCCCCTCTGCTATCTCGCCTTCCGCCTGCCTGTCTGACTCTGTCTCTCTCTTTAAGGCCGACGTCCTTTACATTGAAGCAGCAGTGTGCCCGGAATAGGACTTTGTGTGTTTTCACAGGTAGCAAGTCGGCGCAGAGTGTGCCCACATCCATCCCAGCAGCTGGACCAAGATACGTCAGGGAAAACTATATTGACTGTTGATTTCAAATGAACGGTTTCAGTGTCATTTCAGCCTCCCCAGTTGTAGTGTAACAGATTCATAACAAGATGTGGAAGGCAGGCAGACGAGGCTGTGTCCTTGATGGAGGTTGCAGCATCTGCTGTGTGTGTTCTTTTCTGGTTAAATGTTCACTTTCTGTCGATTTTACACTATTTTATTGTGTAATTTGCACATGATTCATCATTTTATGGATTTAGACTCAAACAGTTTTCCCCTCCACACTGCAGCAGGCACCATATGGCCGCTACGTCCATTAGGTGAAGGTACTTAACAGATGTTTAGCAGAATAGCAAACAGAACATACATACAGATTTTATCAAACATGGTGTTGGAATTATATTTCATTTAACATATTTTATCTTTAGAAAGCAGCTGCCGATCACAACCAGTCTCGTATTTTATTTTGGATTTCGCACCGTCTCTTTACCTAGAAAACTTCACATTCAGGGACCCGAGTTCATGTCAGAGCAAACTTGTTTGGAGTGTCCTTGCACACAATGCACACACACACACACACACACACACACACACACACACACACACACACACACACACACACACACACACACACACACACACACTTGTTTCTGACAAGTTAGGCACGCTCCATTATTGCTGTATGAATGCGGGACCTTTATAGAAGAGCACGGGCCAAAGGAAAGAGGAGGAGTGAGTGGTGGTTTTCATGATCTGACGACTTCATTCTGCAAGGCAAGTGAATAGTGAACGAGAGGCAGGAGGAGCGTGTCGGGTGTGAGGCGGCAAATGAGAAGTGAGCTCACGGAGAGAACGAGAGAGCAGATGTGGGCGATCAAGCCTTTAATGGCGAGGTACAATTAGAGCCTCACCTTGAGAGAGATGGACCCTTGTTATCGCCGCTTGTCGCGGGATATAATCACACTACCAGCTCAGCGGAATGGATGACTTTTAGACACTGCCTGCGACTGTGGTCTGACATCACCTCCTGATACCTCTGAAGGTTTTCTCTCATTAGGAGAGGAGGATTTCCCGTCATCTTTTTTCAACATTTTTATGTCTTTTTTTTTTAGCGTCATCCATCCTGCTTTAACGTGGCTGGAGATTTTTGAACATCGCAGGGACAATAGCGCTGATAATTTGGCCACTAAAGATCTCTACCAAACTATATTCACTAAAATAGGGAGTTTATGGTTGGATTTGAGTGCTCACTAAAATATAAGTCATACCAGTGCCAGTCTGGAGCTGCTACACTAATGCAATGCCCACAGCACAGTGGCCAATTATAGCCAGAAAAAAACATTCCCAAGTGGTCCTTGGAACATTTCGCTGTAATAAAACGGGGGGGGAGGATGCCCAGTGTCCTCTATTACATTTATTTTATGCAAAGAGTCTAGTTGGAGGAGAGCCACAGTTTAATATTCAACTGTGTCATCCATATTTCTGTTTGATATTTAAAACTCCTCTGTGGATGTCGAGAAAGTAAAGAGCAGCTTAAGCCACATAGATTAATCAATGAAATTTATGCCGGTTCATATTTCCTCTGAATGGGCTGGCAGCGACCCATAATGCTTTGCAAATGATTTAATCAGAGGTTGGAGCTGTGGAAATGGCGTTATTATGTTGATCATGATCACATTTTGTTTCCCTCACGGCCACAATTCAAATAAGGATGCCCACTGAGCCCGCTGGTAAACACCAGGTGACATTTGTGTTCGGCCGTTGTGGTCGCCCAACTTTGTTTATTCACTTTTTTAATCTATGACCTCTTAAAGGCCCAGTGCGTTGGATTTCGGAGCAGAAATTGAATATCATTATTATGCTTTTATAAGTGTATAATCACCTGAAACTAAGAGTCACTGTGTTTTGGTAACCTTGGAATCTTCTCCTACAGAGTCCACCATGTTTCTACAGTTGCCCAGAACAGACTAACCGAACACAACGCCCTAGAGAGGGATGCTTTTCATGTTTTTAATGGCCACCATAAGGGAGGGTGACACGAGGGGTGTTCAGTAGGTCGCAATCTTCAGCCACACCACTAGATGTCATCAAATCCCACACACAGGATGTTTTTAAAATGTAGCTATTTCTACCCGTGACAAAGTTTGTATATGAGTACAATTTGATTTTTCATAAGAAAAAAAGCTGAAAAACTTATTTTAGCATACACAGTTACCTTTGCCAAGGAGGTCATGCTTGTTGGTTGGTTTGTCAGCAGGAATGCACAAAAACTACTGCTCGGATTTTTATTAAACCTTGCCCGGAATAAACCTGTTAGCTTCTTTTGGTGTAGATCACTTTCATTAACCTTGCAAGACAGGGCATTTTTGTAATTTCTCAGGGGATAATGCATGGCTCTGGAAGTTTAAAATCAGAACTATTTAGATGGCTGGTGATCTTAAATTATGATAAGGCAGTTATAGGTTCAACATTTTGACTGATACGGGGCTATCTAGTTTGGTATTGGATTATGCTTTGAATTAAAGGGGACTGTTGCTCCTCCTCAGAGGTATATGCTTTTCTGAGTTCCATTCAACTTTCTAATTTAAATACATATTTTTATGCTTTGATGCTTAACGTTTGACGCTTCTAGCTTCTCAAGTGTGATAATTTGCTGTTTTTCTCTCCTTTGTATGATTGTAAATTGAATTTGAATATATATTGAATATGAATATCATATTTCAATATGAATACATTCAGGTTTTGGACCGTTAGCCAGACAAGGAGGCGATATGAAGATTCTCTTAAGCTGCGAGAATTGCGATAGTGATAACTCATCATTTTCTAATGTTTTATAGATGGAAAGATGCATTTATTACAACCCTGATTCCAAAAAAGTTAAGGACGCTGTCCTGAACGCAGATTAAACTGAATAATTTGCTTATCATTTTTGATAAATACTCAATGGTACATTTACAACATCTTTAATGTTTTACATCATCAACTTCAGTTGTTTTTGTAAATATATACTTGAATTTGATGACAGCAGGACGCTACAAACGCTCCTGTTGGGACAGGAGCAACAAAAGTCCTGGACATTAGTGGACGTTTGGAACGTTCCACAGGTGAACCTGTTCGATGGTAGGAGGTGATAATATGACTGGTTATGAAAGGGGCATCAATGAAAGGCTCAGTTGTCATAAGCAAGGATGGGGTGTCCAAGATTTTTGTAGTCAAATCTAAGATGTTAAAATAAGAGGTCCTGTATCAAACATTCAGAACGGTACTTTGTATTACGATCTTTTGACCTGTTTGGTGTCTCCCAAACCCCCAGCTTGTGTGTATTTTTTGTTGTTTGACCACCCATTGAGGCTGGAGTCTTGACCCGCCTCTGCATCATCTCCTCCGCCGGCTTGCACAATAGAATCCAGGGGAGCTGCCAGATATAATTCTTAATATGCGACACACTGCATGCCCTTCTTATAGATGTATTTTCCTCAGTTAAGTTGGCTAATATGATACATTTTCTGAAAGGGTCCCTCGAGCCCCCACCCACTTTACCAAAGTCAAGCCTGGAGCGAGGCTGGGGGAGATGGAGACAGCGAGCAGCTGAACTGCAGGCTGGAGTAGTGAGCAGAGAGAGAGCGGCGTTTAACTGAAAGATCCATTTCTCAGCCCCTGTGTCGGCAAGGACGGGCCCCACAAGCTGCTGCTCTTCAGCTGAGGCTGCACTGTGATGTCCCTCCCAGAGTGGCGAGCAGAGAGATTTTGTTTAAAGGAGATCAATGAAATATCACTTAAAAGCTGAGATCTATAACGTTCTGCATGTAATCGAGAGTTTGATGTTGCACTTACAAAGTTGTTCCACCTCATCGTTGCTGGCATGCTGTGTAAATGTCATGACGAGGCAACGTCAGCACAGATGTATTAATTACAGAAGCGATTCATTCTGTAGAAAGCTCTGGCACTTTTGGCGCTTCTCTGCTGCTGAGGCTCCTGGCCGAGGAGTACATGTGGATATAATCTTCGGTTTACATTAAAGGGAAGCTGCTGGACGGAGCAGGAAACATGCCGACTGAGGTCATTAGGGGGACGGAAAGGTTGCAATGTGATTGGTTCTAATTGATAAACAGCTCCTAAGGTGATCGACTTGAAAAAGTAATTGTGCTCAAGGTGTCCTTGAGCAAGAATTGTAATTTCTTCTGCAGAACGACTGTAGGCGATGACGCACACTGCCGCTTTAAAGGATGTCTCCGAGCTGTGGATGTCTGTAAATGTTAAGAAACGTTATTGCGAAAGCTTCCCTGAATTAAATAAAGGAGGAAATAAATGTGGCAGAGCTTTTTCGAATGAAGGAAGCCAAGGTGGAAGCCGTGGGGAGGTTTATACAGGAACGGGTAAATATGAAAAGGTAATTTTCCTCAATTTCTCTGAGGCAGGAGTGGACAGAGGCTGTAGAGGAAACTGGCGGATGACTCCCAGTGGCCCAATAGCGATAGAAGAGAGTTGCAGCGTTTGCCTCTTCCCACAGACTGGCTCAGCACTTGTTCCACCCTCAATCCTCCATTTTGGATCGAAACATTGTAAACCGGGCCGTTAATTGTGCCGTTAACTCAATCAGTGACGACTCACAGGAGATATTGTGCCTTCTTCGTGTGTGTGTGTGTGCGTGTCTGATGTTTGTCTACGTCTTTTCGTGCATGTGTGCGTGCACCAGTAATGAGTTTTGGTGCTGAGGTACAGAGAAAAACAGCAGAGCCTAGCTCGACTCTACCAGGGGACTCGATCGGAAGAGTCTTCTCGGTGGTAAACACACGATTTGTGAGTGCCGCTCAAGCCACGCCATTTCGCGCATCGCTGGTTTATCCTCCTGATGAGGCAGATGTTGATTACCCCAGAGAGTGTGTCTTTAAGGTCATCAATGATGATGCAAAGCTGACCTCAGCTTTGCTGAGAGAAGCTTCTCCGGCAGTGCTGCCAAGGTACACAATAAGTACAAGATTTTACATAATTAGATTATAAAAAGTTTAATGAACTAGTTTTTCATGGCAGGCATCCTGGAAGGCAATAGTGGAAAATGATGCAGCCTCCAAAAAGCAACTTGTTAATTACTGTCGTGGAGGGTGTGATAGTCTGTGCGGTGACAAGAACATTTATGCAAATGTCGATTCTTTAAATTGAATCATACTCATGGCCCTATTTTTGACTGTGCTCATTATTGCTTTGCAGATGTAGATGCTCTGTATTATGTGCAGCAAAAATAGTGAGGACTCAAAAGACACTCAGGCAGGCAGGATAAAGAACAAAAGGTGAGCTTTAATAACAAAGCTGAGGTCTATAACAAATCCATAAAAGCAAGTACAAATGGAAGTCGACAAAAAAAAGCACAGCATCTAAAAAGGGTACAAACCGCAGAAGCACTAGGAACACAGGCAGGAAAATTAGGAACTCAGATAAGAACATGAGGAGGAATGAGAGGAAAACAAGGAGCCCAGACAGGAACACTAGGAACAGAGGCGGGGACACAGGAGACACAGGACTGAAATTTGGTAACAGAACCAACAAGCTGACCATGAGTAAGAGAAAAACACAGGCTGAAATTGGGACTAATTTACAAATGGAATACAGGTGACAGGAGAGAAGAAAAGGAAAAATGGGAGGAAGTGAAGCGCAGAACAAAACACATGGGGCAAGAACTACAAAATAAAACAGGACATAATTAAACCAAAAGCCCGAACTGTGACATGTACATGGACATGAAGCAAGTTGGAGAAAAATGACCACATAAAGCAGGGGAAGAAAAAAACACAGTTACATGATGCGTGTATTTGCATACGATAACACTGTTGTATTGTTACTGCACCTATCAAATGACAGAGAGTTGAAAACCACAAATGTGTTTTTCTTCCTCACAGTCGAGCTATTACCGCCTTTGCTACTGCAAGGTTGGACTACGTTTGTCAAAAAAGCTACAACTTGTCTCTTCCAGCTGTTTTAATGGATTTTTGAAAACAGTTGGAGCCTCTGGCAGTCATGTAGGGCGAACCTGCAGCAGAACAAACAGCACTAACTTCAGACTGTGAAGAATACCTCGGTGGATTCAGACTTTTCATATCCATTCTTGTCAGAGGAGGGGGGGAAAAAAAAACAACAAATGCAATTGCGCTGGTATTATTATTTTTTTTCCTTGAAAGCCAGCTGTGAGCGCTCATGTTCCTGCCTTCGCTTTGATGCAATCGAGCAAAATTATTATACGGTGGGGGAAATGACGGGGGACGTGGATTTGTTTTAGTTATAAGTTTGGTGAACCAAAACCAGGAAAATGATTGGCATCGCTCATGTGGAAAGTGAGGGAATAGACCCTGATATTGTTTCGTATGTTTGTTTTTTTTCTCATTTTCTGTCACAAATGACTCCGCAACGTTTTTTTTTTTTTTCACCGCAGGAATGAGGGCTTCTCTGCGGCCGTTTCTGTCCGCCGCATGTTCCTGAGTGTCTTTAAGCTGCAGCGCTACCTCACCATTGTTATTTATTGATACCCCACAATATCCTCCAAAGACTCTTTTTAGCGCAGATGTGAAAGGTGCAGCGGTGCTATCTTTGTCTCATCTTCCTCGCCGCACCACCACCACCCTCCTCCTCCTCCTCCTCAACCCCCTTCACTCTCTCTCTCTCTGCCTCCCCTGGCAGTCTCCGCCAGCTTGTGCGGCCTTTTACTAACTAGCTGCGCACTCCCACTCACAGGAAAATGATGATGAGACAGCAAAACCACTGCAGAGACAATGCACAGTGAAAAGAGAGAGAGAGGAAGAGAGCCGGAGAGGACTGCAGGAAAGGAGAGACAACGAGAGAATGAGAGCCATCAGTCTTTTTTATGTGCTTTTACCACATATATGTTGGTCCCCGGGGAGCACTATGTCTCTGTCGAGGCCTCTGCCTCCCTTACTCCGCGCCTCCTTTCTTCTGTTGTCATCATTCAGTGCATTTTCCTCCCTCCCTCCCTCCCTCACCCACCTCCCACAACCGTAAGTTATTAAATCTCCTCTCACCCTCTTCTTCTGTTTCTCCCCCCTCCCTCCCTGCCTCCTCCCTCCATGCCTCTCTGCCCTGCAACCTTTCTGTCTTGTGCCACTAAGTGGACTGCTTATATAACGGCGCGCACCTAGAGGGACTCCTCTCGCCCAAGCCAGCCTGTTCCTCTCGCTCCACCCTTTTAGTCTCCTCTCCTCTCTTTCCCTCCTGCACCACCTCACCTTCTGCTTCTTCTCTCCCTCCTCCTCCTCCTCGTCCTCCTCCCCCTCTTCTTTTTTGCTGCTGTATCTACATTTGGAACAAACGGTCCTCCCCGCTGTGTAGTTATGTCTAGTGAGGCTGAGCGAGAACCAAAACAGTAAAAAATAACAGGGTGGCGTTTATTCATCTCGAGCTGGAAGGATCAGTTAACCAGCAGAGAGATGAATCGGTGACAGTTTTGATAGTGATTAAAGAAGATGTGCTGAATATCCCAAACCATGCTGCCGAAACGCGCTGCTTTTTGGAGTTCTGTCTGACTGTAAATGAAATATTTGGGGATTTTGAGGTGCAGATTGGACAAAAAAAGAGCAATTTCAAGACGTCGCCGTTGGCTTTCTGTGCTCTTCAGCGTTGTCCAATGTTCGTCATTCTTGTACAATAATATCCCCATCTGTGCCATGTATGTTCAATAATGCCAAAAATGCTCTACAATCTGACTATTCTGTGATGGCCTCGAGTGTTGTTGTTGCTTTAACTTCCTGTTAGCATCTCTCTGTCCCTCTTTTCTTTTCTTCAAGCGTTTTCTTTTGTTTCTTTGTTTGGCATTATAAGTCGTCACCCAGAATTGGTTGCTTTTCCTGTTCTGGCATTGCTGGTAAACGTGAGGATCCTTTTCTCCCCCGGACAGACGGGACCGCCTCTGTATGCAGTTCTCTGTCCTGATTGGATAAAGGGAGCGGGGATGACAGAACCTTTAATTCTGTCTTTTGCTGCTCGAGCAGGTGGAGGAGAGACATGGGTTACTGACCAAACACTGCACCACTGTGATTACTGTTGGAGTACGCAGCCACTTAACACCCATTTTAATAAGATAATTACACTTACAGCAGCTTTAACATTTACCATCTGGCAAGGGTGAAATTTCTAACGCTCACTTTTTCTCTACTTCCTGACATTTAAAAGACTAATGCTAACCTTCAGGCAGCAATGCATCACTGGCTGTCCGCGTTTGCAGTACTGTTCTGTGGAACAAGATAAACAAAGACACGAAGGAAATTGATGGAGTGGGCGGATTCAAATTATCTGATATACTGCTGAGATATGCCGTGGCAGGTTCCACTCATTTTATTAATCATCTAATGCAATATATTCCCCTTACTTTGTGGAATTTATGGTCATTTGTTGGCGACTGTCTTCATATTCCCTTGCATTGAGGACCACAATGAAACTAAGCGTGCTAGCTTTCAGTCTTTGTGTCTTTCTTCTTTGTTTATTCAGTTGGATCCACGTTAGCAGCTGCCAGGGTTGCAGCGACTCTTCATGAGGTCCACACACACACACACACACACACACACACACACACACACACACACACACACACACACACACACACACACACACACACACACACAGTGAGTTTTCACTGATATGGTCCTTCTGGCACTGTTGTTGTACTTCTCTCTCTCA
>JARJLU010014923.1:0-37228 GCA_030272975.1 Sparidentex hasta
GACATTTTGCGACGTAGCGAAAAAAAACGGTAGGCGGAAATGGGCGTGGCCTATACCACGAGACTCATCCCACTTCACTGAACGCGTGGATATAAGGTTTTTGGATGTGAGACAAAGTATATGGGAGTTATTAGCCAAAACGCGCTGTGCTTGATAACAGCGCCACCTAGTGGTGGAAATTCACGACGACAATAGATTATAAAATTTTTCGCCGGGTGGGACTTATATTCCAAGTTTGGTGAGTTTTGGGGTATGTTCAGGTAGTCAAAAATGCAATCATTTCGTCCGAAGAAAAAAAAAAAGAAAGAAAAAAAAAAAAAAAAAAAAAAAAAAAAAAAAGAATCCCTTGAAATACAATAGGGTCCTCGCAGGGGTTCCCTGCTCGGGCCCTAATAATAACACGAGGTGTGTTGTTTGTGTGCGTGTGTGTGTGCTGCTGTTACCAAATGACATTGGCCTATGAGGGGAGAAGGGTACTACATAACAAATGCAAGACAATTATACAGAAAATAGAAATTGCATTACTAAAAAGAGACTTAAGTACAATTGTCATTGAGTAAAACTAGACTAAAATGTCATCAGTTTTTGTCGACTAAAACTAGACGAAAATAGTCATGGATAATTCTGACTAAAATGAGACTAAAATGCTCAGACTTTTAGTCAGCAGAAACTTGACTAGTCACTAAACGTGACTAAAACTAAAAAAAAACTAAAATTACAGTTTTACAAAAAGACTAGACTACAACTAAAATAAAAACAGGCCGCCAAAAACAACACTACCCTGCTCCGTCATTTTACGTGGCTTACCACTTCGTGGCTGAGTTGCTGTCATTACTAATCGCTTCCACTTTGTCATAATACCACTGACAGTTGACTGCGGAATATGTAGGAGCCAGAACATTTAATGGCTGGACTTGTTGCACAGGTGGCATCCTATCACAGTACCACACTGGAATTCACCAAGCTCCTGAGAGTAACCCATTCCTTCACAAATATTTGTAGAATCAGTCTGCATGCCTATGTGCTTGCTTTTATACACCTGTGGCCATTTTATTATTTGGATGGGTGAGTGAATACTTTTGGCAAAATAGCAAAATAATTTCAGGATCTCAATGGTTGCTAACTTCCTCTCCAGCAACTTACAACTCCATATCCCCTAGAATAAGGACACTGTGAAAATAATAAATGAAACTGAATGTGATAATTTGCTTATCCTTTTTGACAAACATTCAATTAAAAACAGTCTTAAGGCAATTTATTCAATGTTTTACCTTTGATTATTTTTGTAAAATACGCTTAGTCTGAATGTGATGGCAGCAACACATTTCAGACGAGTTGGGACAGGGGCAATATAAAACTGAGACACTTGTAGAATGTTTCAAAAAAACCTGTTTGTAACATTCCACAGACTTGTTGGTATTAAAGGGACATCCTTTATATGCCCAGGGTCCGTCTACACCAACTCATGAAGCCCTCCCAGTTCATGTCATGGATTTTGTTGAAAAAAGGAACTAGTGCAGAAATGTCTGAAATTGTGAAATAATATGTGTCTTGAGCTAAGGAACTAAGATTAAAATGTTGTCTATAGATAACAACATGGCGTCATCTTGAATGCAATAAACCAAGTCACTACAAGCTGGAACTTGCACATTTCCTGAACCCAATTAAAACAGTCTCTTTAGGGATCACACAGATAGAAAACCTTGAAGTAAATGTAGTACAAAATATCTACCTACAAAATGAAACCACTGAGGGTCATATTACAACCAGTGAACAAGGGGGAAAACGATTCTACAAAAAAGATTAATGATGGAGTAATTTAATGTCTTTGATTTTTTTTTTAAAACATGCCATGAACATGAACACTTTCACACAAAACGTTTTAAGGAAATGGAAATAATCCTTGATTAAAATATACAGTTGAACATGTTAAAAAGTGGATTTTTATTTAGCAACATCTGTGACATTTTTTTTAACGCAGGACCAAATTACTTCAGGATGTGATAGAACTATTTAAATATTACACAGAATGAACAACATGAAAACTAGAGGAGATATGAACTTTTGAATATGAAAAATTATTTACTTGGGTAAAAAGAAATATACATTATTGTTATTAATTTGATTAGCCTGCAGCAAGTATTTAGATCAATAAAAGTATCTCTTCACAAAAATGATGAGAGCTCCAAGGGTTACACTTAAAAAATCCACAGCCAAAAAAGGATTTGAGAACAGGGATTTTTAACCATGATTTCTACAGGAATCTTGCAAGGTCCTGTGGATCAAAACATCCATGACATAAACAGGAACATGCTCTGAATTCTGGGTGAGTTGGCATTGACTGAGGCATCTCTGATACTAATGATTGCGTAGAGGATGCTCTTGCATGGGCTCAAGAACTCAAGGATTGAGTTCACACATTATTGCATTCTGTTGTTATTTATGTCTTTAGAGTGGGACAGGTCTCACAGGAAATGTCCTATACTAGTTTCATTCACTCACCTGATGATCCTGGATCTTGCGGCCCACCACGCGGAAGGCATTGTTGCCCGTATGGTGGTAGATGTGGACTCTGCTGAAGCCCGTAGAACCGCCTGCTGGAACCCACTTCTTATTGGCATCATCATACACCATGACGGCAGCTCGCGCCTGGCAGATACTCTGTTCACTGCAGGAGCACAGAGACACAAAAAGGACAAAAAAAATCATTTTACACCGAGTTCCTTCCGAAACACAATACGATCTGCAGGTCAGATGTCTACAATTTTTTTTCTTTTCTCCTTTAAGTAAACATGCCAGACTGAATGTATTTCTAAAGTCATAATAGCAAGAAGTATGTTTTCGACTGTGATTACAGATACAATGGTGATCCAACAGGTATGCAGTCAGGTCAAGTGAGAGCACAGGTTGGTCTGCCAGAGACTACTGCTTTAATTAAAAGGACGTTGCAACATCTTTCCTCCGGTCAGTGTGACCACACCACACACACACACAAAAAGACAGAGAAATGAATGGCAGTGAACTTCACTACTGAAATATACTTCAGTGGAAACCATGGTGGCCTCCTGCCTCACTAATTCCTGTTGAAGTAAACTTTTCATGTAACTGCGTTACCACCAGACTAGTTTCTCTCATCAGCAAGCTCTTACTCAAGTTTAAACACAGTTCTTCAGTTTCCACTTAACTGAAGTCATCACTACACAATCACACTCTCAACATATTGTTTCTTCTATTAAGCAACAAAATGTCATCTGTGCTGTGATTGGTCTGAATGGCTTTCCATAAACGTAGAGTGCAGTTCACTCATATGAATCCCTTCAGATCCTTACACATTCCTTAATGACATATAACTAATAATCCACTTTGTGATTAGTGGAGACAGTCAGAAGGGGAATATGTGTCCTGAGAGAGGCTTTGATGCACCACATCAACATGGCCTTCAGCCTTTTCTACAGTCTACAGAATGCTATTACGTGCATACAAGCACAAGGACACAGTTCATATCAGATTTAATTCAAACTATTTCAGCCCTTGAGCACAAAACTAATGAAATATGCTCCATGGGTGGCTGGCTGCATTTTGTGTCTGTCACTACATAACTACACAGTCAGTTCACAAGAGTTGTGTGCCTTGTGTTTCAAAGGGGAGGGGGGGCGTTCAGAACTGAACTGAACATAAGTGATTACACTGTCATTGATTTGCTTGGTGTGATTTGGTTTGTGAAACAAACTGCGCACCATACAGTATTTCTGTGTTTTGCTGTTTAGTGTTTAAGGGTGGTATTCTTTTCTTTTTTCAATAACAAAATTCATATCAATTCAACTTGCCTAACAACCTGCATAAAGTCCCCAGGATTAAAGGTCCAATATACATATTTAGCCTCACTAGATATGAGGAAACTATTTTCTATGTAAAGCTATAGTTGAGTAAAGACGTCCTGAGCAGAGAGTCACATCACACTCCTTCTCTGTGTGTTATTAGGGTCAGAGCAGGGAAACCTGCAAGGTCCCTATTGTCAATTGACAATTTTTTGCCCCAAATGATCACATTTTTCACTGCCTGAACATAAAAACACTGCCTGAACATAAAGACACAGTTTTGGCATATACATTAGGCCTGCCAAAAAATTTTATAATCCATGGTCATCGTGAATGTCCACCACTAGGTGTTGCTATGATTAAGGAGAGTGCATTTTGTCTTATAACTCCCATATAGTTTATAGCACATTCAAAAACGTTATATCCACGCATTGACTGAATTGTCCCAAATTTGCAAAATGTCGCAAACCTTTCTTTTTCAACTCCTCCTAGGCATTTTTACTGATTTGAACAAAATAATTTTGATATACCCAAGAATTCTCAAGTTATTAAATAATAACTTCCTGTACATTTTCCTCAAAACAGGAAATGTTGCACATCTCCACATTGGTGTGTCTGAATGACACGAAACTCAGGTTACTACTTTCCCATGAGCCCCTGAGGCTCTGTACAAAAAAAATGGCCAATTACCAATAAGTGCCACTCTTTAAATTCAAGAATTTTATATCTCGAAATCAATTCGTCGGATTAACACAAAACTTGGTACAATTATTGCCAATGCCCTCCTGATGACAGCTGACAAAAGGTGTTACCAGGACACTCTATAAGTCCCCCTGTAATATTACAAATCCAAGCCCCGCCTCCTAGATGCACATACATGAATGACATTTGGTATGCATATGTGTCAAGACCAGATGCACAAAAAACACAAACACCAAACAACAGGAAGTTGGCTATTTTGATTCAAAGTTACAATTTGATCCCCATTTTGATCCATTTCCATGCTTTGTACTTTAATGAACTCCTCCGACAAATTGAACGCGACAGACTTCCAATTCACCCAGTATCATCCTTAAACTTTGAAGATGAAAAGTTATCAAAAGCTTTTGCCTACGTCAAACATGGTGGGTGTCGTGATGCGGTCCAGTTTCATGCTCCGCCATAAAGTATCAAGTCCTTATAAATTCAACATACTATTTCCCAGTTATGCCAAATTCATCACACCTGTAGAGGATATCACCCTGATTATGTCCTTGCATCAATACTGTGTGATATCCATAGCCACCGATTTAATTTGGGTGGGGGGTGGGGACACTTGGACATGTCCCCTACACTTTTTCAAAAGACCGTTCTGGTCCCCTGCAGTTTTTACAGTCCAAAAACAATGTTACGCTATAGTATAAAGAGACACGTCAAGCACTAGGACCAAGTGGAAAACGGCCGCTCAAGCTGAAGCCTGTTTCCCTTAGTTTAGACCGCCCACAAGCTCCTCGATTGGCTCTGTCGTTTCTTGTGTGGTTGACCATCCCCGCTGTCACTCCATCTTAGTTGCACACCGGTCTGCTAGTTGCCCAGGAGTCCTTATCTATCTGCAACTGTAAGTTGGGCGTGTTGGGGACGAGGGGATGAGGGAATACGTATGCAAGTAGACGCGTTTCCTTGGACCAGCGGTGCTAGGAACCCTATTGTAATTTATTTTTCTCCTGCTAAAAGTGGTGCTGCAGGCTAAACCATGCAAGGGAGGGCGGTGCAATTTGGAGGGTTGGTCCAGACACCTGCTCATACTTCAGACACAAAAAACTACATATATCCGCAGGCAGGGGGCGCTATAACCTAGGCTAACGCATTTTTGCTTATAACTCCCACACCGTATGTCGCACATTCAAAAACTCTCGTATCCCCAGATTCCCTGAATGGAGTGAATCACTTTACAATGGCCACGCCCACTTCCGCCTGGCAGGTTTTTTCACAAAATCGCAAAAACCGGAAAACCAGAAAACCTACTTTTCGAAGTCCTCCTTGGGATTTTGTCTGATCGGTGTGAAACCTGGCACGTACACGCTTGAGCTGGACCTGATCTAAAATTATCAAAAGAATTTTACTTGGTCAAATTATTATTAATTATAATATATACATTATTAATTATTAACAAACAAATTTCTGTAGCTAGCTATAAAAATGTAAACTGTTTGATATCTCTGTCAAACTCCATGCTATTAACACCAAATTTGAGATCCCTGGTTGCCATGAGACTGGGAAGGGATGAGCCGAATTTGGCGAATTTTGACCAGTAGGGGGTGCTAAAAATATGGGAAGTTTATATCTCTTGAACGGCTACACTGATTTTTACCAAATTTGGTCAGTATGATGTAGGGCCAATCTTGAGGCCATATGCTGCAGGTGGTCTTGACTGGTCAATGTGGACAAGGCTTAAAACAAGATAAACAAACATTAATTTCAGCCGAACTATTATGGTGAGAGCTTTTAAATTTATATGGTACATATAGAATTGGACACAGTTTTCCCATACCAAAAATTGCACATGTACTCGACTAGGTGGCGCTATAATGGATGCAGTCGTGTTTCTGCATGTAACTTCCACATTTTAAAGTGCCATACAATGCATACAAGTGCTGCTACAATTGACATCTGCCTGAAACTTTGCACATAGAATCTCCAGATATGTCTGATGAAAAGTTATCAAAAGCTAGTTAGAACCAAACAATCTTTTTTGCTAGCTTAAAAACAGACAATGTTTCATATTTCGGTCAAACTAAATGCTTTCAACATCAAACTTAGGTCAATTGGTTGGCCTGTGCCCTTACTTTTGCCCCAAGCCCGTCATCCTTTGGGGCAAACTTCCGTGGGCTCTGTGGTGCACGTCGCGTGGGGGGGACTTGGCCCACGTTCATAACTGCTTGCAGTTCTAGTTATTGTTATTGTTATTTAATGTGAGATACACTTATTTTCATGTATTATATTTATGTTGAAAGGCAGCATCTGTTTAAAAAAAACAAACACCAAAAATGACAGGATTTAGGGAAAAATACGATAAATCCTTGGATTAAAAATGTGACATCCAAACTCATGATAATTGTGAAACTAAGTTTTTTTCCTCTATAACCGTGTTGTTGCACCCCAAACTGTCCCACTGTTCATGTCACGCATCAATATATTTTTGCCAGGTGACAGATCGTAGCGATGCAGAGGGAGATACAGGATGAAAGGCTGGAGGAGGGAGAGCGGGAGAGGCTGAAGGAGATGGAGGAAAAGAGGCTGGAGGAGGTAGAGGAGGAGAAGCTGGAGGAGATGGAGGAGAAGAGGCTGGAAGAGGTAGAGGAGGAGAAGCTGGAGGAGGTTGAGGAGGAGAGGCTGGAGGCTCACAGGTGAGGTTGAAAGAATAAACATGTTAGTCATGAGATTAAGCATTGTGACAAATGTTAGGGTGATTATAATCTGTATCAGAGCTTTCAAAGTTCAAACACCATGCATCTATTTATTTTGTCAGATGAAAGAAGCAAACTAGCCAGGTAGTTTTATACTGTGGCCGGTATAAGTCTGTGTAAATATGTAAATTTATCATTTCATTGGTAAGAAAAAGTAGCGACTAAGCAGTGAGTTCATGAGCTGAGTCAGGAATTCACAGTAGCGAGGGAGTAACAAACTAGTTTATTTGGCAATATTTTTCGTCATTATTGTAATCAATTAAATTATAATTTGTTCATAGATATTCCACCTTTTGTTATGTTTTTGTTATGGATCAGCAGCAGCGAGGGGTCAGTGGATGCTCAGGCAGTAAAGGAACACAAGATGGACGAGCACGGCCAAATCAGATAACTAAGCCATATCAGCCCAATCTAAAAGAAATAGCAGTTCAAAAACTTGCAAACAGAACCTTACATTTCCAAGAGAAATGGTTTAAAGAATTTCCTTGGATTCATTAAAGTCATAGTGTGAATGCAGTCCTGTGCTTTTACTGTGTAAACACATTTCAACTTGACAAAAAACTGACACACTGAAGCCTCGGTGGACTGCGCAAGTCACAGCAGTTCATTCAGTCCTCAAACAGTATGAGGACGTGTTGCTCAGTTTGGAGGAGATGGCTTCAACCAGTGGATCCGAAACAGCTACGAAGGCAAATGGTCTCTTTGATAGATTCCAGAAATGAACACAGCGCTGGGACTCCATCTTGCTTTGGAAGTTCTTGATGAAATGGAATGCCTCAACAAATCATTACAAAAGCAAACCATCACAGTTGCAGGCGTGCAGGCTGCAGTAGATTATGTCAAGACAGCTCTGCAAGAGAAAAGAACAGAGGGAAGATTCCAACAGATCTTTGACAGTGCAACAGAGCTGGTCACCTCACTAAATATCAGCCCAATTGAAATGCCTTGTGTCCACAGGCCACCGAAATGCCTAGCTGGTGAAGCTGCAGCACATGGCCCAGCAACTTCTGTTGAGTACTTAAGAAGGGAGTTCTTCAAGCTGCTTGACACAGCAGATGTGCAATTCAGACTGCAGTTTCATCAAACAAGCCTTGAAGTTCTTCAGAAGTTGGAGAATGTTCTTGTAACTGGAAAAAGTGATGCCATTGTAGACCAGTATCCAGAGATTAACGGGATGATGTTGGATGTGCAGTTAGCAATGTTCAAGTTAAAGAACACCTACATATCAAGCACAGAAGCTGCAGACATCCTGAGAGGCATGCTGCCTGAAGTCAGAGGTCTTTTTGATCAGGTGGAGCTCCTTGTGAGGCTGTTGCTGGTTGTTCCAACATTGTCTGCTGAAGCTTAGAGGAGTTTCAGTGCACTGAGGAGGTTAAAGACCTGGCTTTGCAACTGCATGAAGCAGAACCGCCTTGACAATGTGGCAGCTTGTCACATACACCAAGAAAGGGTTGATGCCTTGGACAGGACTCTGTCTGGAATTTATCTCTACCAATGATCGAACACAACATGTGTTTGGAAGCTTTGGATGAGTTGATTATGTTGACCTATCTGTGGTTTTTGGGTCAAATTGACCCTCGTTCACTTTTCATTTGCATCAAAAATAGGATTAATTATTCAATTTCTCCCCATCAGTGATATTCCTGCCAGCTTGACCTGCCAACCACTGGGTGGTGCTATGTTAATTAGGTCTGTTTACCATATATTCCAAAAATAAGTGTAAAATTGGTTGTACTGGTACTGAGTTGGATTGAAGTTGACTAACAAGGTGAAATACAGAATTGGGTGAAATGTTTTGCTACATGCTTTACAACCAGTCGAATCAAAAAAGGGAACAGTAAACTTAAAAATAGCAACTAGAACTACTAGAAAACACAGTGAACTTAAATAGTTAGAGTTTTATTAAAAATACTTGCCCCCCACCTCAAGATCAAATCAAAATTTCATCCTTGTCCATGGCAGTAGACATACTAGACACAGGAATTCAAACAAACATTATCCTATCTATTCTAAGATAGCCCTGATGACATCAATCTTCTCTTGAAACAGAAAAGACGACATATAAGTACTCACGGGCTGTTTATTACTCCTCCTGACAAACTGACGAACTGACCTTTATGTGTAAAATAGGGAGAGCGCCCAGATATATCACAATGTTTGAGAGGCACAGTGCACTGAGTGGAACTATGTAAGCACTGGACTCCTGTGCAAGGGTAGAGAAGGAGGGGAAGAGAAAGACAAGAAGGGCAAAAAGCAGCAAGCTTGAAAATGGAGGAAATGACAGTCAGAAATTGCTTGAGGAGGAGAAAAGAAAAACTGAAGGAGTGATAAGAGCTGGGGAGAGGACAGATCCTCCTCCACTGAGACACACACCTTCTGTTTTTCTGTTTGGAGGCTGGAAGTGCATAGAAATTAGGGCCAACACCGACAAGCAGAACATTTCTGTGAATGTCAAGTGTGAATGAGGCTGAGACACGCACACACACAGACTCACAGCAGAGCAAACAGTCTGCAGATACTTCACATGCGTCTCGCTCAGGGTTTGAACCAACTTTCTATAAAAAGGCTGAATCTTCTCTGAAACGTTTATCTCCTGTGTGGACTGTGCGCAAAGTTAAGCACACAAACAGACACACACACACACAAACACACACGACATGTATCCACCTCTTCCTCACACATCCAGCTTTTACAAACACTTTCACACCTCTGCTAATGTGCTTCATTATGACAACAGAAGCTGACCTGTGCTAACACTCTGCAGCAGCTTATTTATCACAAATCTCCAACATGCTGCATTAAGAGTTAACACCACAGCACATATCTTACATTTCAGTGGCTAACTGGGTGGAAACAGGAGCTGGTAACAAAGAGGAGAAAATAAGCAATTCATGAGTTGCTAGTCTAGCTTAGGAGTTTTACAGAGAAATTATTAAACCATACATGTTTATTAAACCAGGCAAATTGACTAAGATCCATTCATTTTTCACAGAGCCTCAGAGCAGCAGCTGCAGTAGCTACATGCTGGGCAGTAGTGGAAGACAAGCCCATCCACAGTCATGTTTCATGTGCATAAAATACAGATTTCCACTGGGGATTTTGGCAGACACAATCTTTATACTATAAATGTGCAGTATACTGCATATGACAGTAGAGCTGAAGTTGATTCTAAAATACAGTTGACATTTAAAAAGAGGAAAAGATTTCTGGTTTGACTGTTGACTGTTTAGGCTTTGACTTTTTCTGACTGGTCTGCAGATTTGAACTCAGTGACATTTGAGTAAACAAGTAAATCCATCAGAGCACATCCACTGTGAGGGTAAAACAAGTTGCCGTCCTGCACTTGAGCTTTGATATGTCAGCTGACTTCCTCTTTGTCTGAGACATAACATTGAATACATGATTAATTGATGCTGTTGGTTGCCATGGTTTGTAGTGTGTGACAGATATATTTTGTCACAGATTTACCAATCTTCTATCAAAAACTAGGAAATCTTTCAACCAATGAAGATCTGGTAACATAGAAATCATCCAGCATGTGGAGATGTCCGTACTCTGGGGCTTCAGCTAATTTATTTTAAATGGGTTCCATGGATCTTCTGTTACATTACATTAGCGGACTCTATACATTTGTAAACTAAATGTTAGCTACTGTTGCTCTCTGTAAGTAGAGTGGAAAGAGACACTGAGACCAAGCTCCCAGGAAGAGTGCCAAGCTTTGAATGTAGTTTCTGTAGTGTCCAAACTGTAATACATCATCACATGATGCTCTTTGGCCCACAAAAAATGTTTCCCATGAGCATCTATTGAGTCTAAAGAAGTGAAAATAGGAGATGTATTTTTTTAAATAACAACCCCAGTATCTAATTATCAAAAAATGCTGTAGTGAAACAACATGTAAAGTAATGAAAGATTGGTGGTGGTTAATTTCAGAGATTGATACAACTCCAATATCTGTATGTTAAATATGATAACTACGATAGCTAGTTAGTTTAGCTTAGCGTACAGGCTGGAGAAAGGGGAAAACAGCGAGGCTAGATCTACTAATAAACCCCTCAAGTCATATGTTGTCTATGTTATCGATACAGAAACTACACATGACCCTTAGACACAGCCAAAGTAGCTGTTTTCCGCTTTTTTAGTCTTCAAAACTCCTACTGGCACCAGAGATAATTATCTTTGTGTGAGACTACAATAAGCAGAGGGGAAACACAAGAAAATTCTCCTGATAAGGGATTCAGTCTGTTTGAATTTGCCTCACAGAGCCCCACTCTGGCTCTCTTGATTGCATGCAGCCAACCATAGAGGGAACTTTAATTAATTACATCCCAGTGGAAAAAGTTTCCATTGCTGCATGTTTTGTAGATTGTGGTGACTTGGTTTGGTCAGATTGGATGTCAGCATGTTCTCATATCATGGAATAAGTTCTAGTCCAGGACGACTGCAAAGACCACAGCCACCAGCCAGTCACAACCACCACAGTGCATCTGTGTCTCTGAGAAATACATGTGCAATACACTCATGCACATTTCTCGAGTGTACATTTTTGTGTGGTGAATGCACTGTGGTTTGCATGTTTGTGGACAGTGATTAGAAGTTTGTGTGACTCAGCTGAAGGCCCCAATGCTGCACTGCTTTCAAAGCACTGAGAGCAAAAAGCCAGAGGAATCCCACTCAAAGAGTTTGGAGCGGAAGAAAATGTGGCGACTTAAAGAACAAAAACAGCATGAGACATGAAGAGAAATCCCCTTACAACATATCTGTGCAGCACAGACTAGAGCTGACATGACACAGTCGCTTTCTGTTGGTGAATTACCCTGACATGTATTCTTTGTTTCCCCTCAGCTGGACACAGAATACATTACCAGGGAAAGAAAGTGTACAGTTATCTTTCATTTACATTAACAGTCCTCACTGAGATTGTTGTACATTGACCCTTTGACAGTGATATCAGTAAAGTAGCTGAATAGACAGAGGTGATACCAGTGAAATGTGCATTTCTGCTTGTTAAGTACTTGACTGGTGTAATACAGTCCTGTTGACCCTCCTCATCTCCTTGTTAACGGTCCCATTGAACATGTCAGCTGCTATCTTCCTCCCCCTCTCTCCACCGAGCCAACACCACTGTACTTTCTGGTCATCAGCATGTCTGCTGTTTGTAGGATGACATTATACATACTATGTTTATCCCAAAAGAGCCATGTACAGCTCAGATCTCTTAACACATGTGAGTAAATATGGAGCATTACACAGCTGTATATTACCGTAGACTGTTTGAATAATCATTCCAACCCTAAAGATGAACATTAATTAGTTATCAACTGTTAAATCTAACAGATTATTTTGATAATCGAAAAATTGGTTTAAGTAATGTTTTAAAGCAACATTTAAGGGTTTTAAGCAGTCCAAGTGTCTAACACTGTTGGACTCACCATGGACAGTTTAAAGACAAACTATCAAAATCAATATAACACAACTAAAGATATCACCTTTTCGTTCCTGGCACTGACATTACCAAAGACCTATACACATACTTTAATTTGTAAAATTGGTTGGAGTTACCTTTTAAACTTCACAGACTCATCACAGCAGCCTCTCTCTGCCTCTAGCCAAGTTAGACTTGTGTGGACATCACATTCTTGTTAAAAGGTCTTTACACACACACACACACACACACACACACACACACACACACACACACACAGCAGACAAATGTGCAGCTCTGATGAGAATAGGAATGGAGAGTGGGATATGAGATGAGAATATTTTCATCTCCTTCATTAATATTAATGAGGCTCCGAGTTAAGAACGGTTCTGACTTCAAAGAGGAACAGAACAGCTCCAGGGGCTTCACCACCATGATGTCACATCCTGCCAGGATAGGGTGGGTGAAGCAGAGCAATGGAGTGCAGGAGGGGGCGGAGGTGAGCAGAGAGATAAACAAGAAGCAGGAGGCTTGAGGCTGAACGATGCTCACACTGGATCTCAGACAGTCCTGCAGAGGCTAACGTAGCAGATTTAGAGGAGGACCACAGTTGAGTTTGTTGAATTTATTAATCAGATGAATCATTCAGGTCTGTCCTCAAGTGCAACTATTATTTTAGTAAAGAATTTTGATGGTACTGTCTCAACACACATCCACACTACTACGGATGGAAATTGTGACTAACTTCACTGCTGATAGGCCAAAGTTACATAACCAGACATCCAACTCGTCTAAAAATAGAAACAAACCAAAAAGGGGCAACTGCAATCTCATTCATAGTGTTAGCCAGAAACACTCTGACAAATCCTGGCGATGAGGGATTTTTTCATTTTTATCACATCAGCGCCACTGCTGGAGGAGCAGTGTGATTGTGCTATCAGAGTATTAAGTTTTGTCACAGTACAGACCACACACCGCAGTGGTTACACCAGTTTACACCTGCTTCAAAAATGTGTTTAGCAAGGAGGGAACATTTTTCATTAAATACTAAATCTCTTTTGGGATTCAGAGGTCACAGAAATGCCACCTATCTCATGTGTTTAATATCATGTGATGTTGTGATGTGATCTCTCCTACTTCATGATACTGTTTGATTGCTGAGTCTCATTCCCAGATGGCCAAATACTGTAAAACACTGGCTCATACCAGAAACTACATTTCTATACAGCATGTAAGTATTTTGAGGGGACAGCAAACAACAGTGTTGTCCCATGAAAATATATAATAAATTATATTTGGTACAGGCTCAGAAGAACTGCTGCCACTCTTTCACATAAGATAATAAACTGAATATCTTTGAGGTATTGATTGTTAATTAGACAAAACGTGACATTTGAAGATGTTACATTAGGCTCTGGGAAACTCTGATTGGCATTTCTCACTTCTCATCTTCTGACATTTCATAGACCCAAGAAAAACAGGTTCATCGACAACACAACTGCTAGACTATTGGATAATGAAAGTAAGGATGAGTCGCAAGCTCAACTGGATAAAACTTTAAACACCCCCCCTCCTCTACTACACCACTACAATCCGCTAAATCACACTAAAACCAACTAACAACATCCAACTGGCTACAAGACTGATTATGGTACCATGCTCTCATTCACTTCTTCCATTTCCTCTGCTTCTCTTCAGACACAAAAAATGACAACAAGGTCAACTTTGCTTGTGCACATAATTTTAGGCCTGTGATTATAATAGGTTCATTGGTAACTGACTCACTGCAGTGCTGTTTCTTTTCTCTGCCTACTTCTCTGTCTCCATCTCTTTTCCTCAATTGACTTGCTCTCTGCAGCTTGGCTTAAAACCATCCAAGAGTAAACTGACGCTCTGCTCTGAAAGGCCAGAGTCAGCCTTTTTCCATGCTGGGGGAGGATGATAAATCCTATGAAGCCGCCTGAAAGAAAACATGCAAGCAGAATAATAAAAATATAGATGTTAAAGTAGGCTTTTCTACGTTCGGGCGTGGAGTCCAGAGGGGAGTCCCCACTATGAAAAGAAACAAGAGAGGAGAAAACAAAGTGGTGCACTGTGACTGAGGGGTGACTTGAGGGGTGACAGGGAGGAGTGTAGCTGGCTTTGGACGGAAGGAAGCATCTTCAGGATGGAGGAGCTCTGGAGAGCATCCTGGGCACATCTGCATCCTTTCTTTTCCTCGGCCTGCAACCATGTCTTCAATTTTCTGCTCACACCTTCTTTTTTAACTCAAATTATAAGTTGGCTCCAACAGACCACTGACTCGCCCTCCCGCCACCAGTCTCAAACCATTTCATGCTCTCATCTGTCTCTTTCTGCCTCCTCTCTGCCTTTCATTCCCTTTCTCTCTCTCATTCCAGCCCATATGGAAGTGATCAGGGGCAGGCAGGGAGGAACAGCAGAGGCCCCATAGACAAGAGTAAGTCCCTGTTGAACCGCTGCCTGCAGGTACTGTGCCAATGTTTGGAAATACTGTGGATTCCAAAGTGGAGTCAAGGGACCATCAGAAGGATTTAAATGGTTCAAAAAGTGAAATGATTTAATTTTCAGCATCTTCAATCCCCAGAAAAAATATTAAAGAATGACCGCTTTGATAATGAGCCTAACTCTCATTACTGTTATGTCCCTATCTGCAATATAGACCTAATGAAGCCATGTCATTTGATAGAACCACTATCAAAGTCTAACATACGGAAAAGATTAAACAAATCTGGGGCTGCAACTAATGTTTCATTTAATCGCTGACTGATTTGTTCATTATTTTTCAATTAGGTTAATTCGAATAACAGCAAACAATATCAAGCTCCCCCCAAACTCAGTGCTGAAAGTAAAAGAAAGGACTAACTGTGTTTAGTGAAAGGCTTACTAGCTTAATGTTGGATCGTTTCAGTGTAAAGCAAAGCTGCATTAACAAAAAGCTATGTTAACGACAATTGGTCTATACTGGATTTGGTGAAGTTTAAATTCCAGCTAAACGTGTCTATGATGAATGTAATGCTAACTTGGATAACAGCCTTTGCTCTTGTTGAGTTAGTGAAACATGTTGGACCATACTGTAACTGTTTAAAAAAACAAACAATAAAGCATAAACCTAGCCCTGTTGTACACAGGTTAAGCAGCTGAACAAGGTTAGGTTAGTCGATTATTTATTGTAGCTCTTATTATGTTAGTAAACAATAACAGCCCAGATCTTGTGCTATTTAGCTCGACAATGAAAGAGATCAACAATGCCGTTTCTTTATTCCTCTACTTCTGCAGCTGGTGATGATGTTGGCTTTTTGCCTGAAAACGCAGCTTTAGTTTCACTTTTCGCACAGTGTGACATATGCAGCCATATACATTAAAAAGTCAGTCCGTGTTAAAGGTGCAATATGTAGCTGCCTTTAGCTAGTTAGCCATGAAGCTAGCAATCTGGACTGGGAGCTCAGAGTATCAGGCTAGTACAAGAGTTTAAACTGGGACTGGGCTAGCTGGTTAGCATGCCTAACTTGCTTTGCAACACAATACATAAATGTTACAGCACCAAAATTTTCATTCATTTACATTCTATTGATCATTTTAGTTCAGTTTTATATGTTTCCAATCAAATGTGTTACATATTGCACCTTTTACTTCTAGCTCAATAACTTCATAAGATAATTTGCCTAAAACAGCAGCTTAAAGTATCTTAATTACATGTAAATTGTCCATCTAATTTTATTTCAGATGTTCAATGCAAAGTTTCTATGGAGCTAGAACAGTCTCAATATTATTCACAAATAAATGCAGCGGTATTTGTATCCGTAAAGCTGGATCCATATCTGTGCCAGAATAATAATAATAAGATAATAAGTCGTTATCACGAGATAACAGTGCATAAAAAAGAAGAAAAATCCATGGCCGTTCTCGGCTTCTGTAGATACAGATTCAGATTTACAGATACAAATCCTTTGGCTCAGACACAGAATCAGATTTACGGACACAAATCTGTTTGGCTCAGACACGGATCCACATTTACAGATACAAATCCGTATGGCTCAGATACTGATTCACATTTACAGACACAAATCTGTTTGGCTCAGACACAGATTCAGATTTACAGATATAAATCACTCTGCATTTATTTGTGAATTTTGTTTTATGAGACACAAGTCAAGTGACATTTTACAAGTCACCTGCGCCCTGCATTTGTGGATTTTGTGTTAAACAGCACAGTAGAAGAGTCTCAAAAGTATCCACACAAATAGGTGGAAATTCACATATTTCCACTGAAAAATACTAAGTTGATGAACAAATGATGATATACAAGTTGCAAATTAGTGGCACAGATATGGATCCAGCTTTGCAGATACAAATTACTCTGGCACAGATACGGATCCAGTTTTACAGATACAAATCCCACTGCATTTATTTGTGAATAATATTGAAACTGTTCCAGCTCCATAAGTTTCACATGTAATTCAGTTTTCCTAGCATGTTTAGTCAGTGTGGCCAACTGTCAAATGAAAATACTCAAAGCAAAAAGGAAGCAGCATATCACCAGAGTAACCGCTAACTGCTGCTAGCTGTAGCTGCCCTTACCTAGTTTGCTCAGTTAGCTGTGCAGCTAGCGGTGTTTAGCTTGGAGACACACAAGCTCTGCCAGCAACTGGCTGGGCCAGGGCTTGCTGGTTAGCATGATAACTACAGTAGAGACTATCACTGCAAAACAAGACATAGATATCATGTCAAAGCTGCTATTTAGTCACATTCAGTTGATAGTTTTTATTACAATTAGAATGTTTTCAAATAAAAATTCTTACATTTAGCCAATTTGATTTAATGTGCTTTCAACTAACTGAAAGAGCTAATGAGCAGCTGCATAAGATGGCTAGTTATGGCTGATAAAGTCTGCACGAGGCAATTGTCATTTCAGCGTACAAAGCTTTCAAAAACTACTATGATTTTTCATGGAAGATCTGCCATGTTATCTCTGTGAACTACACATGTATGAAGACACAACTTTTGTGATGTAGAACAAGCAACTGAGCATTATATCGATTAGATGAATGATGATAGATGAAACAAAAAAAAACATGTGCTGTACAAGCACTTTGCATAGACAGTACAGAGATCCAATATGTAGGCATGGAGGAGAAACACAGTGTGTACAGACTGAACACAGACACAAGTCACATCTCTCTATGAAATCATCTCTCTCCAGGCACTTGACTGGAGGTACAATACAGCATTCTTCCAAAAGATAGTGGTATCTTGATGGTGGCAGAGAGTGCTGTCCGACATGTTGCTCCAAAAATTGGATTCACTGAAAGTTAGGGTTTTTTTATTTAACACAGTCTGTAAAATAAATAAAACATTTTGCTACAGTTAAGATAAGGTTATGGCTTTTTCTTGTAACAATTATACAGGACATTTTAAAAACCATTTGTTTCATGTATTGGCTGACAATCATGGTTCAGTGGAATAATAATATAGATATTTCTATTATAAGCTAATAGTGGCTTTCATAATTATTGGTATATTAGGATAAAAACGCTTTCACCCCATGGTGATTTTATTTTCTCAAAGATAATGCAAGTGCCCTGTTTAATATCACAGTTAGAATGAATAAAAAGTTGAAATAAGATACCAAGAAAAGATCAGTAAACCACTTGGTTATCATTACTCTTGTTCTGATGGCTAGAAACTTCAATGTGGATCAGATCTAAAACTCAGCAGTGAACACAGAAACTGCATGTATGTATTCAAGATTTTATTTCTTTTAATTCAAAAATATCCCACCAAATAAAAACCGAAGAAAGAGACAAGAGATAAAAATACAATATAAATAAGGCATTGTGCAAACATATTATCTCTCAGCCGCAGCAAGTGCCATCTCTCGCTTACCTATTGTCAGCCCCTTAGCAAAACAACCTCCGACTCCTTCTATGTTGCCATGTGGATATTGTGCTCCTGGCTGTCCTCATGAACCTTCAGGAAGTGGCTTGCATTTTTCCAGTCCTTTAGTCCTTCCTTATTAAGTCTGTTTTCTTTTGGTAAAAACATTTAGCAGCAGAGGCTGTTTGAGTCCATCAGCTAGCTTCTTTTGATGTTTTCCTCACTGAATATGACTGTTACAAAAGTCATGTTGACACTTTCCCATCTTTGTTTTTGGGAAAAGTGTAACTCCTTTTTTTTTTTAATTGGAAATGGTCCTCTTCTAACTAACTCTCACCTCACTTTGTAAGTTAGAGGAGATGGCCAGTCAGCATCTATTGGTGCAACCTTTAGTCCCGATGCTGTGTCACTCTGCTGTGCTAAGGGAGAGGGACAAGAGCACCTGATGCTGTGTCACTGGGGTGGTGAAATATTTTACAAGCGCATCTGAAGAGAGAAGAGAAGTATATGTGACCACTGCATGCTACATTTTAATTAAAAAAAACAGACGCTTGGTGTCTGCTATACAAATATAGACTAATAATGACAATGTGATGAGAGCACCTGAACAAATAAAATAAAACAACACCTGAACAGGCCTAACGTTAACTTTCCAGATATCCCTGATGAATTTAAGGTGGAGTAACATCAACTTACGTTAACTCGAGCTCTTTACTGATTATTAAACAATGCTGCTATCGTCCGAAGTAAGCTAGCAAGCTGCCACTCTGCTCCAACAACAGTAACTACGATGCACTCAACTATCAATTGCTTTCACTTCATCACATTGAGGTTACTGTACCTGTATCTTCTTCATGTTTTTATTCCTCTTCTTTTCCTTCACTGGGCACCGGATGGTTTCAGTCTTTTGGACATTGTACTTTCGCTACAGTATCAGTAAATCGCTTTCTTGGTCTTGGGGTCTCGGTCCGGTCAGATTCAGGCAGCTCGGCTCTCGGCCCGCCCCCCTCACAAAGGACAGGTACAGTGCAACGAGCCAGGAACCCAGAAAAAAGGCCTCTCCATTATTTAATAGGTTATGCTAATAAGTTGTGTTGCTGTGGGCTTATATAATATTTTGAAATTATAGTACTAATAACCCCGGTAAAATGTTTTATTTATTAATAATAATAATAATAATAATAATAATAATAATAATAGTCATCATCATCATCATTGTTATTGTTATTGTTGTTATTTTACTTTTTATTTATTTATTTTTTTCAAGTAACAATTGGAAACAGCGTCCTGCCACAATTAACAGAGAAATCAGAGAAACAAGAGGCTATTCATCAGTCATCAGCGTGGGTTTTCCAATTGATATAACTGACACCTGCTACAAATCTAAGCTGAAAGAAATGGATAGGCCAAGCAGCCAACAGCTCGTCACTGCACAGTTAAAAGTGGTGATCAGCAGCCCCACTCTCACATTGGACTCCCAATCACCTCCCCTTTCCAGCCGTGCTGCCTTTTTATAGGAACTGCAAACCAAGTCGTCACCCTGGCAACACAGTGGTACATGGGCGGAGGTTTGTGCACTGCTAAAAAGAGAGAGAGGGAGTGTGGGAGAGAGAGCAACACAAGTACAGATGTGCATACATGTACCTGGTCACCAACACAAACATGAGCAGCTGTTTGTCTACATCAAGGTTACCTATGTTCTGCTTTGCTCACACACACGCACACACACACACACACACACACTCAGTATAATATGATGGAGCCATGAGAAAATACCCTCCACTCACAATTATGAGTCATCCACCCTATGATGGTTGGAGAGAGAGAGATGGAGCCGGAGAGAGAGAGAGAGAGCGAGAGAGAGCGAGAGAGAGCGAGAGAGAGAGAGAGAGAGAGAGAGAGCAAAGGTCACAACATGGCCAATCACTTCAGCAGGATTCAATGAGCAGTTTACACTTGTCACTTATATTTGGTACAGTGCTTTATTGTCTCACAGGGCTTCACTACCCCTACGCTTAAAAACTGTGAGTAAAAGTGACAACCTACTGCATTAAATTATCAATGAGAAACAGTGAAATATTAGAAAGATTCTGACAGCGTTTACACCATTAACATGTGGCTTCTAGCCAGAAAAGATCAAATGTTTATCAGCTCTGACTTTGTTACTCTTATGTGACAGCGCATCTTCAGCAGTTATGAACATCTGAGCACCTTGTCCCTCCAGAAATGTAAATTGCCACCCACCTATTTGAAGCCTTCTGCTATAAACAGGTAATCAATGTGGATACATTCATCTAGAATGGTCTATGTCATTTTAAACTGCAACAATGACGTGTGAAGGATTATATAATAAGATTTTTAGGAAATTCAATTTAGGAAACGCTATGGGCGAAATAACAGATGGCAGTACTTACTTTTGGCTTACCCAGTTAATGTAATACCTCATATTACCACAAGCAAATGGCCTAAATACAACTAGAGATATCAAATGGATAGAGTTAAGAGTTACTGCTTGCAAACATAGAAATGCTTTATAAAACATTCACTAAGCAATTTTAAAGGTTTCTAAAGATCAGTTGCAACTTCATAACAGCCATCCAAGATATGTTTATAGATCAGCTATACAGTATTAATTAACCATTAGTTAGTATAATAAACATCAGTTGCAACTTAACTACAGTTTAATTAACTATAAATTGACCATTTCCTAAGCACTCATCCTTATCACCAGATTATCATAGCCCCTAACTCTGGTTTAAGTGCATCAAACTACACATAATACCTGTAGATAATAAAATCTTAGGATTGTTACGGTGTGCAGCTCTATAGTGAAGTATATACAGGTTCATATCCCACTGTGTCAGGGGCAACTGTATTCTTTTCATATGCAACAGGCTTAGCGAGATGATTACACCTGATCCACTGCAAAATTAAAGTGTTTATCCTGATTTAAGGAGTCACCAGCTTTCTGTGAACCTGGGCTCATTTGTGGTCAAAACAGAGATTTGGACTCTTGACTTGGGACTTGGTTCCCTTAACTAGGAACACGACTTGACTTGCTCAAGAAAAAACAACTTTGGACTTTCCTGTGACTTTATTCAAATGACTTGAGTCACATGCTGGGGTCAGACACAGGTTAAAGCCACGTGTATTAGGCAAAGGCACAATGAGACAAAGAGCAGCAGCATCATTGTCAGCAGTCCTATCCAAAAACTGTTTTGTTTTCTTTCTGGGGTGAAACCATGCAATTGAATTTTTAGCCGACAATTTTTAGTGGCTGACGGTATGACGGACTGTCAGCCACTGGAAAAACACTGACAATTAGGGAACATATTCAAACTGAAGATCAAGGGATGAAATGGACTATTCTGAGACTGTTCTGCAATTTGAATATAATCAAATGCAGATATGAGGAAGGACTTTGTGTACACAGACAACACAACAGATTTCTGTGCTGCTGTACTTTTCCTGCATCATTCTTCCTGTTCACTAAAGAAGTGTGATCAAGACAGTGAAGATTCGAGTGGAGGGTGTAAATAACATCTTTTCAAAACAAGCTGGATTCCAGTGACTTACCGATTACACTAGGTGAGCTGTGTGGAGCCATCTAAGGGCTGTTTTGCTGTGAGGCTCCAGAAATGTTAAATGGACTTCAAAACTTTACCCGACCTTCCACTGTCATTGAAGGTGATCATATCAATAATGACCCAACGGTCATTGTGAGCAGCTCAGTCACACAAACCATTAACTGAGCGAAGAGGCACGTTGTCACAGGAGGGATCCACAGGTGGCTTCCCCTGTCTCATTGCCTTTAATGATGCTGCCCTTTTCATTGCCATGGTAACCAGCATCACCGGGATCACCCCCTGGAGAGAGAGGTGGGCACCCCTTCAAAAACACCATCTGACCTTTCACTAAATAAGATGACACACTTTGTAAAATGGGTCACAAACAATGCAAATAATGGGTGTGAGACACATTTCACTGCTGACTGATTGGAAGAATGCAGTAGGAGAAAGTAGAAGTCAGTTCAAGACAGAAAGTAGTTTGCAGGATAAAGCAGCAACTCTTGCAACAAGTCACAGAAATGAGGAGAGCAATTAAATGAGTAATGAGACGTATGAGACAAACAAAAACAAACAGTAGCACCATGACACCCCACAGACTAAGTGTGCTGGTTTGCCTGTGTTAGGTCACTGTACATGTTAACTGTGGATACAAACACACACGCAGCAGTGTCCTGCAGGGTGTTTCATGGGTTCAGAGTGCCGCCTGTGTGTTAACTGAGAGTCTGGCTCATTTTTCTAGAGTCCAATCACGTTCCCATTCATACTGAGACAGGGAACACATTGACAACAGAGCAGGTCTGTAACAGACTGAGCAGCACTCTGCTTTCACTCCTCGTATATAGCCATGGAAACCAACAATTGAAGCTTTCAGATGAGCCATGGTATGGGCTAGTGTCAACACAACAGTAGATTGAGACCAAATTCCACCCGAATCTCTTAAAATACCTGTGACATTCTGTTGAGTTAACCTGTGAATGGGATTATTGTCCCTTGTGGGCAACCATAGGTGACTGGTGGGAACCTTTGTGTGAAACATTTTAATGTGTTTGGAAAAAAGAGCTGCTGTCCTTGACCTTGAGACATCAAATAGGCCCTTTTCTTGCATAACATTTTGACATTTTACAGGAGAAACACTATTGTAAACAATCGAATGATGGCTGAATTCCATCTAGCTGCTTCAGTCCTGGTATTGTTCAAGCTGGCTCAGTGTCACTTGCACCCACTTTCTTCCAGCAACTTGGTTCTGGGCCTTGAACCACTCAAGATTCTTGGGACCCTAGTAAAATCTAGCAAACCACTCTGCATTTCCACCTTTTTTTAAACAGCGCCATTGTAATCATAGATGTGTCATCATGCTCAACAATATATAAAACATGACATGCTCACTTCAGTCCGGATGTAAAGTCAAGGAAAACCTTTTTTTTTTTTTTTTTTAAAAAAGGTTCCATCTGGTAATCAACTTTCTGGGTTGATGTACCAATTTACTTGCGGTTGAAATGCTGGGAATGAAGGATACCAGATGGATGAAATAGGAAAATCTGAGACTTTTGCGCCTGCATCTTTACAGAGGCCTGTCTCTACGAGCCTGGCTCAAGCACTTGCATTCAACAAGTGGAGAGGTGAAACTCTGTTTATATCACTGCTGCTTGGTGGTCAAACACGGTCAAAGTTGATGAACAGTGTTTACCCAATGTCTAACTTGTAATGTGAAGATACAAACCATATTTTCATCACAATCTTGACATTTACGTTCACCTAAACGTAAATTTTAACAAATGTAAATACACTATATTGCCAAAAGTATTCACTCGCCTGCTTTGACTGGCATATGAAGTTAAGTAACATCCCATTCTTAATCCATAGGGCAGGGGAGGGGAAGCTTTTTCCTATCGAGGGCCATTTCAGTTCTTTTTAAAAGGTAAGCAGCTCACAACATAATTTTAATCGCCTTTTTAACTTAATTGCAATAACATGAATATCATGGCATTAATTAATGTTTTAGCCAATTTTAATTTTATCCATCTCAGTGTATCTTAGTGTTTTAATCCAATTAATTTTCTGTTTCTGTTGGTGTTATATTCACTGATGATATTCACTCGAAAATGACAGATCTGAGTTATAAGGTTGTCTACTACCAATCTGAGGTGAAATTGTTGAGTGGCCTACCACTTCTTGGCTGAGTTGCTGTCGTTCCCAATCACTTCCACTTTGTTATAACACCACTGAAAGTTGACTGTGGAATATTTAGAGCGAGGACTTTTGACATATGGTGTATGTCTGTAGCCTAAATAACAGTATATTATGTTCTTATGTTGTGTAGCACACTTAACCTTTAAATAGTTGACAGACTAAACAAAGTTGCTTGACTAACTTTGTTGTAACTCTCAGTCTATCTGAGTCACCATTGATTTAAAATGGCAGTCAACAAATTGGATAAAGACAGCAAAAGTGAAATGATTTCCAATGATAATACTAAATTTTAATCTTTTTGTATAGCAAACATCAGCAAACAGTGTTTTCTACATTTGAATGCAGTCTTCAGTTCATAGGTTTTAAAAGGTATATTTCTTGTTTTTAATGTTTGTTTCTTGTTCTGTGTCTTGAAATATTAATGGATGAATAATGAAGCTGTTTTTGATGTAGATGCCACCGTATAGTACTGGGCATCATCACTCTTCACTCCAGGGCATGACACCCTCAAGTTCACCCTCTCCATCATGCTAATCCCAAACTCACTATGACTTCACGAATAGGGCTACAGGACAGCTGGTGACATATAAGACCTTGCTGTAAAATCATACGCATTCTAGGTTGTTTCTTTAGGGCCCTGACACTCCAAACCAACTTCAAAGAATGAAAGCTGACTGCTGTATGGCTTCATGTCGCTTGTATCTTGGCCAAAAGTGATTCTGCTGATAAACAAAGGAAACAGAGACTGTGGACTGCAGATATACAAACTGTTATGATAAAGCAGCATTTGCCTTGTCGTTTCACACCCTTATCACTAATATGTGTGTGGAAGAGGTGGACCCAAAAAATAAAACCTCACCAAATATATCAAATCAAGGATACAGCAACTGGCTCAAGTGGCTTTCGCTTTCTTTTCCCCTTTTTTCTTGTGCACTGGCTGAGCTGAACAGCCAATCATTGTGTTTTCACATCGATTGGCTCCAACCTGCTTCAGGATGCTCAGTCAGCCAAGAAGCCGCCAACAAGGGCTAACTAGTGTTCTAGCACTCCACAGAAACTATGGTCACTGACACTCACCCATAGCCATGACATTTTTCGTCAAGGCCCTTGCCTCTGGCTCGACATTCAGGTCCCTTTCCTCTAAATCTGATTAGAAAATATTGGTTGACAACCAACAATCATTTACCAGAAACAATTTGGAATGCAGAATTATCAGACCTACTATCGAAGTGGCAAACCTAGTGCTCAACCAGTATTTTATATTCTAAATGCTACTGAAGCTACTAGAAAAATATGTTCAGTTGTGATGTAATGCAGAGGATGACTGATGCTGGAGGGTCTTTGTGTTTCTGGCTTTTCTACATGAAGGTCAGAGGTCACCTACAGACCATCCTCTCTGGATCTGGACAACTGGCTAAAGAACACTGACACAGTGTGGATCCTTGCAGGGCGTCAACACGCTGAGATCAGTCTGTTTGTTTTACTCTCAGATAAACCATCAACCAGTCATCTTCCTCCAATGTAAGCTAATCGGAATCCTCTCCCCAAATGAACACAACATTCAGCCCACTGAGCCAAAGAAAGATGTTTTCTGACATTTTAGCAAACTGCATCAATAATTAAGCAGTGTCTTTTTGCTTAACATTATGTTGCAGCTGCTAGATGTAGATGTTAGTAGTGATGCAGCTAGCTGTGTCCTAACCAAGCCCTCCGGGAGACAGGCAAAAAGACATGAGAGTGGATATCCTTCAGAGAGTTGACTCAAACAGGAACATCCTCTCTCATACCCAGTGAGCAATCATCTATTCATAATTCCGATTCCAATATGAAACTGAAAACAAAATAGAGCTTCTGCTTTTTGCAATTAGGTTTTAAAAAAGGCAGTCTGGCTGTTAATCATGTGGATAAAACTGCTATCATCTATTAGAAGACTGATCGCCCGTGATGGTATTGTCACTTTTAAGAACTCAGAAACTTAAAGGGCTAAGCACTGATTTTAATAAATGCAGCAGATCCAGAATAACTCACAATTAATGATGCCCACCAGAGCTCTGGATTACAGGATTAACTCCAAGATTATATCAGCAACAGGATTTCTGTATAAAATACAGATTATTATACCCCTTTTACACTCATCAAAATATTGGCACCTGGCTTCTGTCTTTAATGGAAATGGGTGCAATCAGCATTCATTTCTTCCTCATATGACTGCAGTAGTTCTGAGCGTTTATTGGCTCTAGCATGTGAGCGGACACGCTATTTTTGGCCCCTTTCTCTAGCATGCTTTAAAGGCTAAGGGCACTGGTGTTGCAATACTTTTCCATCTGTCTCTGGTCAAGTAGCTCAATCATCATTAATAATAATAATTTTAAAAAGACTGAAGTAAAAAATATGAAAACACCTTAACTTTGTCATAAGATTCATGTCAGAATCAGATCTTTTTCCGTTGCCATGTGAAAATCACAACAGAGATGAGAAAGAAGCAAGATCTCTCATTGTTGAGCTAATTCCATCATTAGATCTGAATCGACTTCAGAATGTTTAATTAAGACATTTTATCACATTTTCTAACAAGGCAATGTTAATTGCCATTGCCATTAATTTATTTGTGGTAGTCCACCACAATATTAACATTGGCCGCCGCATATTGATTTTTTTTTTTACTTTTGGAGCTGCACGTCCCGTTCTCACTCACTCAAGACAGCGTATCCGTCAGTGAATAGCATGACGTTATATAGTCCGTGCATACAGTTGATGGTGGTGTGGTTTTTAGTCTGCTGGGAATACTAATGAAGAAGAGGAGGAGGACTATTTAACGAAGTTGGCTTGACTGTAATTTCATGGCCTTATCACCGAGAGCGCCATTTTATCCCCAGCCAAGTTAGTTCTCGGTCAGCAGAAGTCTCTAGTGGGCATGCTCTATGGCACACCAGCTGAACAGCTACTGCCAAAATTAAAGCCTGATTCTGTGGGCAACACTTCAAGGTGTATGATCTTAACAGCTGCTTTTCCCCTGTTTTTTCTCTTGACTGTTTTTTCAGTGTGTTCATGATGTTGAACATGACAAGACCAGACAGAAAGGCAAACTCATCCACTGGCATTGGTGAGAAAATCTTTTCGTCATTTCAGTGGGCTTACATGCAATGAAAAATACCTGCATATGAGGTACATGCTAATTTTGTGTATAACTGGTATTTAAAGGAGAACTTCTGTTGATTTAATCATGCAGCTTCATTGCTCAAGCTACCTTTGGCTTGCCAGTACCGAAGACGTGAACACATTTGGTCCAACCATTACAGGGCTCTGTGAACGGAGCGTTAGCATTGACAGCTAACAGCATAGGGTCAGAACTTTACACTGTGATTTAAGCTTCAAACTAGTCAATCCGTCGACGTACGCTTACTCTCTCACTGGCGGAGACAGAAGCATATTCCAGCATTTTCGTTTTTCTGTTCATAATGTACATGTCCATGTTACAGCCCGTCATGAGCCATGAGCCTTACAGTAGCCTGTTGAGCCTGTTGAGCACATGCTTGACGGATTGACTAGTTCGGTCTAGCTACCGGAGGACACGGATGTCAACAAACCGGTATGTTGCTACTTGCACAAACACACAGTTTTAACTACTTTTTTATTCATTTTGATTCATACACACTACAGTGCTGTGTTGTAAGGTGTCTGCTGATGTTGCATGACTTTTGAGATGTGGAGCATGTTAAGGATCTTAAAACACAGTGTAAAGTTCTGACCCTATGCTATTAGCTGTCAATGCTAACGCTCCGTTCACGGAGCCCTGTAATGGTTGGACCAAATGTGTTCGCATCTTCGGTACTGGCAAGTCAAGGGTAGCTTGAGCAATGAAGCTGCATGTTTTAATCGACCGAAGTTCTCCTTTAAGTCCTTGGACGTGGAAGTTTAAAATCGCAATATAACAGTTAAGCTAATCATAAATCTGCATGCAATACTTCTTTTGCAAACACTGCAGAGAAAACACACTCGAGAAGCCAAATTCTGTTGGAGTTTTTCTGCCTTGTTGTCTTCAGTTTAAACTGCAACTATGAACATCAGCAGAAACATTCACTGACAAGGTCTTGACCACTCCTTCATCAACAATGAGCAGCATTAAAGACAGAGGTGAATGAAGAAACAGCAGAGGAATCCACTTTAATGACTCTGTGACAGCAGGTACATACCGATGGATTTCCATTTTGGAAGCCAGTACACATCTCTGACTGAGGATGATGTGGGAGGATTTGGACTTTGGTCCAGAAGACTGGATCTGCATGGCTCCACACAGCCTGCTAGCGGCTGAACTAACCTAGCCAGCCCTGCTCCTTTCTCTTCTCCTCCCCTATCAGCCTTCTCTTTCCTAAGCACTCTTGTTTTGAGGTCTCCCCTAGCTTCCCCCTGTCGCTTAGTATCCTAGGTAATCTCTCTGGTATCTACCGAACAGTTTTCGTATCATCCAAAGCCGAGTGACAGTCACCCTGTCCCACCCCCCAGCCTCCCACGTCCTCTGCTCAAAGCCCCCGTATGAGGGTGATTCCTTCCTTATTCATACGTGCAATGTCAGCGAGGGAACCATGCAGTCAGCCAGCTGTGTTTTCCCCATGGCAGCTGCAGCAGTAGCCAGCAAACACGATTCGATCCTGAATTCTCGCCGCCGTGGCGACGGGGGGGTATCCAGGCAACAGGCTCCTGCGCTCTCTGGGCTCCAAGGCTGGGGGAAATCACTGCGGTGGTATCACGCGGTCCGGCTCTGCTCGGCTCCGGAGGGTTCAAGTAGGGCTGGGGGGGCTCCCTCTCTTCTGTTGCTGTCACCCTTCTTCCTCTCGCCTGGCTCTCTCTGCTACATCTATCTCATACCTTTTGTCTCTCATTTGATCTCTCCCTCTCTCATCTGCTCGTGGATCCCTCCTTTCCTTTCTCCTAGCTCCATGCTCTTCTTTTATCCATGTGACTCTCCACATTCTCACACTCTCGCTATTTCGAATTCTCCATACACCCACCCAACTCATCTCTCTCACTCTCCCTCCAAAATAAATATGCTAGAGAGTTAAGCAGAATGAGCTGCAAGAATTAGTGATGTTTGGTGTCACTAGAACAAGGATTAGTAAGGCGTTTCTCAACATATGACAAAACATGCAGTCCTGACAAGAGGGATTCTCCTTTTCACTGCACACTGACATTCACAGCAACACTACAAGCCTTTACATCCACTATTTAAATATGGTATCTAAATATCTGTGTGCAGCATATTGAAGGCCTGTTCGACTACACTGTGGTTCAGTTTAATTCTTTCCATTTCAGCTGTCATCGACTAGCACCATGGTGGAAAAAAAAACATACAGTATGTAGATTAGCTCTGAAAGCACGGCTGAATGTAGTCAATAATGAATTCAAATGCTATGAGCCTACCTAACATTCTGCATATCAGTCCTTATTAAGCTTTTCCATGTGAATGCACAACCAAAAGCAACGTTACAATATCTGATCTCTTTAGATGGTGACTGCTGTGAGGTAGGACTTATTTAGAGGGTGTTTTCAGCCAACCATTTGAGCTTTCCCACTGAGCTGCTAACTACTGTCCCTTGGGGTTTTTTGCTTGCTATGCCAACTCTATGCTAACAATGGCTAGATTGCCATTAAGTATGCTGTTTTTTTTCTTTTCTTTTTGATGTGATGATGCAGAGAGCTCTGAAGAAAATGCACAAGTTTTAAGTTTCTACATATTTCAGTAATAGTGATCATGGCAGAGCATCTAGTGTCAAGCTGGACTGGCTTGTTGCTGGTGGTGTGCAGGGACTGAGCGAGCAGGTGATGTATTCATTACTATGTGAAGTGTTGAATCGAGACACTGGCACTGTCATCTGGACAGGTGTGATCCAACCAGCCTGATGGTAAATGTGCTGTTCACCACCAATATGTAAGATTTTGAGTTCATTAAAATAAAGGATTTTAGCATTAACCTGTAACAGGCGACAACAAGCCCAGCTAGGTAGCAGGCACCTGTCACAAAGTCATTTGAATTGACTACTACACTTGTGATTGCAATGAAGTTGGGTTCCAGTGTTCAATATTGAATCTGGTTCCAGGTTAATTAAATCTTTTTGTCTGCTAAAGACTATATCTGATGTAAATTTAGCTCTGTATCATCATGTTGACAATGTGACAGTTATTCATTCTGGTGGTTTAACAGGGCCAACAGAGAAGAGAGTATTCTCTTGTTTAATCATAAACACCAGTGCATGACGTCTGATTTATTGATGTGATAAAGAACAGTTTAACTTGAATTTTCAATCAAATCAAAAAAAAGATGGTTCAATTTTGTTTAATTGAAGTTTAACATGAATTTAGTCTTTGTGGGAAATCTGTGAATAGACCAAATAAGCAAAGTTGTGTTGATGGATTGGGTCCATGTATCATCTGATCATTCAATTATTCCATTTAATCTGGCAAAAGAAAAAACGAAAAAAAGAGTCAATATTTCGTTTTTCTGTATGCACCAAACTGGTGTTTGTTTTCTACCTTCAGCTCACAACAAAAGATATAATAAACAATAATAAATCTAATTTCCATTTCCAGTCTAATTTTCAGTGTGGTCTGATGACCAAGGTACGTTTTAACTGTTTGTTTTTTGTATAAATGACATATTCAGAAACCAGAAACCTGTAGTTTTTTTGTTTTTCTGACAGAAATCACTAATTCGGCTCGATTTGACCTGTTTCTGGTTTCTGAGTGTGTCATTTATACCAAAAAACAAACAGTTAAAACATACCTTGGTCAAACACAGACCAGTGGTCCAGTGTCCAGATATTGATCAACCCAGCGTATATGCAGCACTGTTCAAGATTTAGGGCAAATTCATGAAATTTCTGGCGGAAGTAGAGTTTGCAAGGGCCTTGCCGTGAACTACAATTTGTTTATTATTTTTATTTTTCGTGTTAATATTGAGTGTCGAATCATTCGGATCATGGCAAATTGTTTATCTACCACAATAGGATTCTAGTATTATGACAACCAGAACTAGAAGTGTCTTTATGTGTTGTTAAGGTGCGCCTTTTCAGGTGCTTTTTGTGTTCAAAGTGAAATGTATGTTTTGTTTTTCTATTTTTTTGAACTTATAAAGAATATACAATATATTTGAGATATATTTGGTAAGATATACCAAGTGAAATGTGCAACTGGATTTTTTTTTTATTTGAACAAAAACATTAACAAAGAGTTTATAATAATTTACAATCTACAGTTACAAATACTGACCGCTGAATCCAAATGAAATTGATCAGCAGATTGATAAGTTGTTTCTATTTGAAAAAATGCAAATCAACTCTAACTCTATAGTGTACCTTGAGACCAATAAAGGCCAATTTACTGTATAGGAAGAGTTGAATGGCCACCTTGATGAGATGAATTATGTCACCACATTGTAACTTTATCATAACCATAAACTGAAAGAGATAACATGATGCACCCACTGTTCTAAATAGGAAACAATAATTTCATAAGTCCACAGCCTCATAATGCAATGTAGATATAGTGCTGAAACTAACAGACATGTGACAAGCTTCTGATCCTCTACACTCAACACAATACCAAACATTGGTATATAAAAGAACCATAACATCAGCTGTATCATACATTAGACAACTCAGTACAGGTCTGGAGCTCATTTCACAGTATGGTTGTAGTTTCCTTTAGAGATTTAAATCAAACTACTGATTCACCCTGAAGGGTAAAAACTAAATCCGGGGTTGATGTAATTACTAAAAATGCAGAAAATAAAGAGTTTTTTTTCTCCTCTTTCCATTGGACAGCTGACTTGACAGGCATAAAATCAGCCACATTGAGGCAGCACTATTCTGTCAGCATGGTGAAGGGCTGCCATGTGTTTTCAGGCTAGGGCACAGAATACAGCAAACACAGGAGAGGGTAATGACACACACAACTACACACACAGAGGCAGGGCTGGGAGGGGAGGCTGTACCAAACTCTGGAGGTCGGAACAACAAAGGCTCGGGGAGATGTGTATTTGTGCCTTTGTTCAGCACATGAACGTGCAAGCTGATGCTCTCAGCCTGTGCTTAACTGAGCCTCTGATGCTTCACATTACTGACTGACTCGTGTACACCTACACACATAAACATTGTCTGTTATTGCTTAAATCATCATCCAGCATACAAGAGATAATGGATACTCAGTTTTGCAGTAATGGAAGATCTGCTCATTTCTGCCTCACCATTCAGAAACAAAATTATGGTATTTGATTATACACAATTACTGGTGTGGTCCTAAACCAGAGCTGCCACTCTAATGGACAGAATTATTAAAATGACTTTTTAAAGGGAGGGAGAGGCACTGGGTGCCCCAGGAAACGGGCTGTGATGGATGAAAGGTCCATGACGAGAGCAGTCCGTAGCACTTGGTCAAAAGTCAAAAGCTGTCTAAACAGTGCACACACGTCAAGAGCTATTAGAATCAATTAGAGGGAGCAAATGATGGAGAAGGACAAGGATGAAGAGGGAAAAAAGAGAGAGCAGGCGTGAGGCACCTGTAATAAGCTCCTGCCTTTTTTAGCAGCACAGATGATGCGAGGGAGGAGAGGAAGGAGAGGGGGAAGGAAGGAGGGGGGACGAAGGGTAGAGGGTGGGAATGAGGAGATAGAAGGAGGAAGGGAGAGAGCACTCCGTCATCAGATATTTCCATCATGATGGCTGTTAGAAATGCACAAATGCTTGATTGATGCCAAAGCTTAAGGCTGGGTAAGCTCCATTCATTTACAGTCAAGTAAAAAGTTCCTGTACAGAACTTGAGTGTGACTGATCAGGAATAAGTTTTGTTATTTAAAAGTAAAAACACCCTCACATTAATTAAATTAGGTCAGATTACATATTTACAGAAATTTCTACTTAAACCTCAATTTAAAGAGTAGAAAATAGTACAATAGTAGGATAAACCTTACCTTGTTTAAGATGCTTAGTTAGCAGTAATAGCTTGTGATAATCCACTTCTAACATCAAAGTAACATCCTATTATGTAGCGGGTATTAACAGCTACAGAACACAGAACATCAGATAATGTAAAGATGATGAATGTTTTAAATCATCTTCAGCACTGTGTCGTCAAATCATCTGCGAACCACAAGAAAGATGGAAAGAGGTGAAGGTATTAGAGGAAGATGTATTAGGAGGACATAAAGGCTGTAAATAGTCCCTTTAATACCGACAAAAGAGAAGAAAGAGATGAAGATAGGTAGAGAGACATCTCCTCTCCCCTGAGGCCATTTTAGGTTGTGTCACCACAGGAGCCTGCGGGGCACAGGTGGCTTAAATGCCAGACTCACACACCTCTCATAAACCTCTTCCAAATGTCCTCACATACATTCAAGAGTAAAGATTCAAAGATTGAAAGTGTTTATTGTCATATACACAAATGGAAGCGTGTTTCTCTGTAAAATGAAATTCTTCCCTTGCTGTCTGCAGAATGCCAGCAATATAAAAAATATGTATATACACAACCAAAATATACAACGAAAAGCACTTTTGCAAGGCACAAAATGTGCTAAACAAGAAAAAGCAACAATAATAATAATAATAATTAAAGCTGCAAGCAGTCATGAACAAGCCCTCGCAGTCCACGTGTGTCGGGGCATGCTGTTGTCAGGGCGCGCCACACTCCCGGTCCCATTGGCCGATTATTGCATACGCATCTCTTAACTGTCTGTGTTTTGGACAGTGCAGGAAGGGGTTAAAGGTCATTTATTGTGTCCAACATGTAGCGCCTGGACTATTACTGTATATTTGCCAATGTGTTCAGTGCTGGACTCTTATCAAACATGAAGAATGAGGAAGTTATTCCTTTATAAACTGGTGGCCTGACTACATAGGTGGATGATGTGGTAGCAAAACATGATGTAATTTGAGCAAACAAAATGTATTTTGTGCTCAATAAATGTATTTGCATGTTTGCTATTTATATGTTGACAAGAATAAACCGTTTCACTCAGTCTTATATGTTTCTCACAAACTCTTGCTGTCTGCGTTGCAGACTGCTTCACACTACATGCTCTCTCTCTTCTGTGCGCTCTACTTTGGACACCTTTGGACACCCTTATTTCAAGTCTTCAAGGGTGAGCACACAGAAGTGAGAGAGATAGCATCATATAGCGGACTGCAGTGCAGCCACAGCAAGGTAGAGTGCATATACGAAAACTGAGTTAAATGAGTAATTACTGGATGTAAAAATGGATAATAATAAACAAGCAGAGTTATTTTGTGATTTTAATGTAGCCTTGTTTGTGCAGAGTTCTCAGTAAAATATTATGAATGTGCTCACAAAGCATAATTATTTTGATGGCAACCTAACATAGTTCTTTCACGAATGTGGCACAAGTATCTTCTTGTGGAGATATATTGACACAATACAAAAGAAATTTGTCTGATTATGTGAAATCCCACTTTTCACTTTTGTCTTTTGTCTTTTGTCACTTTTGTGTCCCTGTGCTGTTCCCAACGACCCTATGAGTGGACACTTGTGTGGCTGGGCAGAAAGGCCATTGTCGAAATTTGTCAACCTGTTTTAAGGAGGTTGTGAATCAAGTAAGAATCCTGACTAAGGAGGATTTTTTAGTGGGTATCGGGTCTCTTTTGTTAGAGAAAAAGTATGCTAACAGAGAGAATGCCACCCCAGTTTGTTTCTCACTACTTGCTAAAAGCTAAAAGTGACCACAAAATTGACAATACCTGACTTCCTGTTGGGTTTGGGTTATTGGTCCAATATGATTTTTTGTGACTCTGGTCATGATATACATGTTCATTGATTTTCATACATATCTGTGAAACATGCCATCCATCCATCCATCAATCCATTGTTAACCGCTTATCCAAAATCGTATCGTGGGCACAGCAGCTTCAGTAGCGAGCCCCAGACTTCCCTTTCCCCAGCCACATCGGCTAATTCTGCCTGGGGAATTCCCAGGCGCTCTCAGGCCAGAGAAGAAATATAATCCCCCCACCTGGTCCTGGGTCTAACCCTAGGTCTCCTCCCAGTTGGACGTGCCAGGAACACCTGCCTAGGAAGGCGCCCTGGTGGCATCCTCATTAGATGCCCGAACCACCTCAACTGGCTCCTTTCCACGCAATTGTTTTCACCCCATCTCTGAGGGAGACACCAACTACCCTGCGGAGAAAACCCATTTCGGCCGCTTGTACCCGCAATCTCATTCTTTCAGTCATGACCCATCGCTCATGACCATAGGTGAGGGTAGGGGCAAAGACTGACCGGTAGATCAAGAGCTTTGCCTTCCGGCTCAGCTCCCTTTTCGTCACAACTGTGAGGTTGAGCACATGCAACACCGCACCCGCTGCTCCAACTCTCCGGTCAATCTCACGCCCAATCATCCCCTCACTCGTGAACAAAACCCTGAGGTACTTGAACTCCTTTACTTGGGGCAAGGACACATTCCCCACCTGGAGTAGGCAATCCACCAGTTTCCTACTGAGAACCATGGCCTCAGATTTAGAGGTGCTGATCCTCATCCCTGACGCTTCACACTTAGCCGTGAACCGATCCAGTGAGCGCTGTAGATCTACAGCCGATTATGCCATCAAGACCGCATCATCTGCAAAAAGCAGTGATGCAATCTTCAGGTCACCAACCTGTAACCCCTCCACACCACGACTGCGCCTTGAAATCCTGTCCATGTATATCACAAACTGGATTGGGAAGATGGCACTGGCTTGGCGGAGGCCAACACCCACTTGGAACAAGTCTGACTTACTTCAGAGTACATGCAAGCAGCTCTCGCTTTGAGAATATAGGGAGTGGATGACCCTAAGAAGGGACCCCTTCACCCAATATTCCCGCAGCACCTCCCACAGAACATCCCAGGGGACCCGCTCAAATGCCTTCTCCAGATCCACAAAACACATGTGGACTGGGAGATTGTACTCCCAGGCCCCCTCCAAGACCCCTGCCAGAGTAAAGAACTGGTCCGTTGTTCCACAGCCAGGACGGAATCCGCATTGTTCCTCTTCAAACTGAGGTTCGACAATCGGCCGGACCCTCCTTTCCAGCACCTTGGAGTAGACTTTCCCAGGCAGGTTAAGTAGTGTGATACCTCTGTAATTGGCACACACCCTCTGGTCCCCCTTCTTAAAGAGAGGGACCACCACACCTGTTTGCCACTCCTTCGGCACTGACCCCGACCCCCACGAAATGTTGAGGAGGTGTGTCAACCAAGACAGCCCCTCAACACCCAGAGCCTTCAGCATTTCTGGTGGTATCTCATTGATCCCTGGGTCTTTGCAGCTGTGGAGTAGTTTGACTACCACAGTGACTTCACCCAGGGAAATCGGCAATGATACCCCATCTTCCTCCAGCTCTGTCTCCATTACAGAGGGTGGCTGAGTGGGATTCAGAAGGTCACCTAAGTACTCCTTCCACCACCCTATTATCTCCTCCACTTGAAGTCAACAGGCTCCCATCCTTGCTGTACACAGCTTGGATGGTTCCCCGTTTCCCCCTCCTGAGGTGGCGGACGGTTTTCCAAAAGCGCTTTCCACAGATGCTACGTGCAAATTTTTGTGTGCATTAGTCCAGTGTTTTTCAACCTTTTTTGAGCCAAGGCACATTTCTTTCATTGAAAAAATCCCGCGGCACACCACCAGCTGAAAATGTGAAAAAAAGCTTATATTAACAATGTAAGTGTTATATTGTTAATATAAGTGTTTTTTAACATTGAAGAATGACGTTATAACGTCTTGAATAGGAATCAAATAAACACAAAGAAAAAAGTATTTTATAATCTTTCATATTTATACTCACTCAGTGTGAAACCTGGGCCTGTTTGGATGAACACAGAGCTGATATCCTGGCAGGAATCGA
>JARJLU010014924.1:11524-46904 GCA_030272975.1 Sparidentex hasta
AAGAAACCAGCCCTCCACTGCCGCTTCACCACAGCCTTTCCATTTCCTGGAGAGAGAGCGGAGGAAGAGGGAGGCGAAGATTGTGGCCGAGCTGGGGAAGCTTGGATCGAAAGAGCAACGGCAGGCCTTCAAAGCCAGGCCCATGCCCAGCTCGGTGTACGGCGCCAGACACAAAGCAGACACCAAGACCACAAACCGCCGGCCACGGTTTCTCACCATCAGCACTCTGGAGAGGGAGGCCACGGAGGGCCAGAGCGATCCAAACTCCGACCCGGAGTCGGATGCACTCAAGTCTCCTGACTCCTGCAGACCTCAGAGACGTCCGTCGGCCAAGCTGGTGAAGAAGCAGATAGAGCTGTCGATCGAGATGGTGAAGGAGAGGGAGCCGCTCAAACACCACAGTGACTGCATCAGTGTGTGAGAGACGATGTTCCTGAATCAAAGCAAGGCAGCAAAGAAGAAGGAAAACCAGCTGAAGTTTTGTGTATATACACGTTTAATTCTGCGACACAGCTAGTCACAGTTTAGTTACTCTTTATCACACAGCAGGACACCGTTCAACACCGAAGGTTTAAGTCTTAGCCTTTATCTTCTGTAGCACGTGTTGTTTTCATCAAACTCTTTCAACACTAAATGGAAAACGTACGCAGCTCTTTACTCACACAGCGACGGCATTCCTGTTAACAAAAATGACATTTATTGTTTCTCACCAAAACACGTTGTGTGTATCTCATTAAAGTCTTGAATTACTCCACTGTAAAACATTTGTAAAGGTGATTCCTGACAGGAAACCTCAGAGTTGTGTATGCTCACGTTTGCCTCACTCGGGCTCCTCCAGCACGTTCATGCATGTCACGTTGGGAGTGTGGGGGAGCAAAAAAGAAGTTGTTTTGCATTTTATCACTAAGAGTATTAAAGCAACATATTGACAGCTTGCTCCAGCATCTGAGAGAAAACAGAAAGCTAAGGAAACAACTCTAACTACTGGTAACTCCCCCACCTGAGTGGTGTGATCTGATCAAAAACTATCATGACCCAGTTTCAGTATCAATTTGCAATCGTACCTTTAACTGTGATTCATCAGCGCCTGCACTAAGACTAACATTTACCCGATGCCATTTTGTTCAAACCGAGCACGAGTATTTCAATTTGTGTCGATACTGATATTTCTATCACAGAAATAACTATTAGGTTACAGACAGGATTTATTTTCTTTTCTGCTTGTTACAACAAATGATAATACAGTAAATTAAAATAAATATAAATAATCATAATTTCCTATGTCAACAAAAAGCCTCCACTTTCTCCACATCTGACAAAATAAAACTTCATATTTGAATCACTGTGACATATTTTGAAGTAGGCGAGTAGTTGTATCAACGTCTGCAATGTAATCAAGAACTGACTCTCAAATCAAATAAAGTTTCAAAAATATTTGTTGCCACTGAACATTTAATTATGCAGGTATATAATACTGTAGATGTGTATTATTTTATTCTCTGTTTTGAGGAAAAGAAGGGCTGCGTTTAAAAGTAGAAACAAAAATGAGCTTTTTTAAAATTGTACATCTGAAATAAAGCACTTAATTTTCTGAAAAATAAAAATGTGTGTTTTTGTTTCCCCTCCAAAAGGTTTCAGCTGCTGGACGCCTTGTGAACTCATTTCTGTCCTCCCTCCCTGTCCCCGTCTATCACTCGCTTCTCACTTCTTCCAGTCTGTCTGTAGTCAGAGCCGCCTCAAATGCACCGATTTGATTGGCTGAGTAGCATCACGTGGGATAGCTTTGCTCGCGTGCAATTGGTCAGTGGATTTCCTGATCCGCCAGACTGCAGCGGCTACAGTCTAAAAAAGCGGCGTGGGTGCATCCTTACCGCAAATTAACAAAGTGTTTTACACGAAGAAAGAAAACATATCTTTATGTAAAACATTTACCGAATGAGCAAGCAGACCTAAACTGTTAAGAATATGCTGAAGACATTTTTTTTACAGGGATTGTGGTAACGACTTTTTTATCCCTCATATGAAGTGTTCTGTATTAGTCACCGTTTACTGAAATAGTAAAATCACACTTACATACTTGAGTTTCTTTGGAAAACGTTTTTCTTTTTACGTTTATCATTACTGGAAAAAGAAAATCATCAGTTTTGATTAAAATAAAGTTTGTTGTGATATGAGTGACGCTGTCGGATTTGACTTTTCTATTGGCTCCCACGTAACTCGGGATCAGTGTGAAAGTCCTGCATGAGAAGGTACAATCCCAGATCCTCTACGTCTCTCTGTGTCATAAGAAGAAAGAACTCACCACCAGACCAACTAACACGCATTAGAGCCACACCTCTCCCTCCTGCCCGCTCTGCGCTGATACTTACAGGAAGGCGTGGATGTTATTTGAAGGCAGATATTTACTGACGCACCTGCAGCTTCCGTGGTGCCCAGAGAGGTTGGTGTGGCGCGGTGCGTGTGACGAGAGGCGCAACGTTTGACTTTCTTTCCATCAGTACTGAAGCGTGTTGTTGCACTGACCTGCAGTCTTTGTTGCATCACAGTTTATCAGCGTGGCGGGTCGCACTTTTATTCAAATAGTCTTTGAAGATGAGCCCTGATCCATCCATTATTCATGAAGTTGTTGTGTGTCAGCATCAGGCTTCAGATATGTGACCCTCACCCTCAAGGCAGCTGCATATATAAAAAAAAAAAAAAGAAACAAAACCCTGAAAAAATCTAACAAGAGGTTTCTCAGCTGGTTTTTTTTTTTGTAGCATTAGGTGTCCTTCACAACAAACTAAACGTTTTCCAAAGTTTGACCACTAGTAATTTTCAAGATGGCGTCCAAGGTGGGCAGGAAGCCCTTAAAATATCTTAACTCCTTCATTATTTGACCCATGTAATCTTGGAGTCTAACTCCATGTTTTCTTGGTCTATGAATCAATTGGACTTGTCTAAATTGCATTGACATGATTACATACTTATTGAACACATGATTTTGTGAGATTACTGCAAGGTTTTATCTTTGGGGTGAACCAGAGATGTAAACGATTTAGCCTATGTCATGTAAGTAACTAAGTAACTAAAACACAGACTTGACATTTCAAAGTAAAAGTTATTCTAAATTGGAGTTATATAACTTTGTGTGTGAACCCTCTGAAATGGTCACTCATTTCAATTTAAATAAGGTAACACATATGTAATGCATCCTATAGAGATGCTTTTGAGTCTAAAGGTGGCGTTATACTATTATAGTATACTACGTTATACAATTCTCAGCAATTCAGAGGATGGTGCAGGAGAATATTGACATTTGATATTGCTTGCCTCATTAAAATTATAGCACAAATGTCTTATTCTCAGACAAATGCTTAGGACGGAGACAGATCCAGTAGCGGTGCGTCCTGAGAAAGAGAGAGAGAGAAAAGAATACACAACGTTTTTTACACAAAGAAAGAGATATCTTCATGTAAAACACTTGACGAATGAACACGAAGGTCCAAACAGTTAAGAATTTATTGTAAACACAGTTTCAATAATTTTAGACAGTTCTTCCTAACGACGTAAATAAAAAAAAGTTTTTTTTTTTTTTTTTTTTTTTTTTAAGGGAGTCTGGTAACATTCTCCACTTTCTTTTTTACACTAAGACATTTCTTCATACAAAACATTTGCCGAATGAACAAGTAGGTCTAAATATTAACGAATTTGTTGTAAATGGTGTTTCACTCATTATAGACAGTTCCTCCTAACGCAGTGAATTTAAAAAATGATTTTTTCCCAAGGGAGTCTGGTAACCTTCTCCACTTTATTTTTTTACACAAAGAAATATCTTCACGTAAAACATCTGCCGAATTAACAAGAAGGTCTAAACATTTAAGACTTTGTTGTAGACAGAGTTTCACTAAGTTTACACGGTTCCTCCCAACGCAGTAGTCTTAATACATTATGTGATTTTTAAGAATGGTCACTTTGCGAGCTTTGTGAAACAGCTGCAGCGAATTTGAAATAATCTGTTCCTTCTTGCAAATTCTGTATTAAATACGAAATGTTGAGATGTTTCTTTCACTTTTAAACGTGTCCGTGTTCTAAAGTGCGTTTTCCCTCATTCAGCTGCTTGAACACAAATTTATTTGATTTCACTAATTACACCAAATTAACGAAGCTGGACAACATTATTGACGCAAAAGTCAAATTGTACAAATCCAGTAAACGGTAAACAAACAGGCTACTTCTCTGAAGAAAGAGTGTAGGAAGTCACCAGACTCCCTTAAAAAAAACGCTACATTTTGAGACTTGTTGCTTTAGGAGGAACTGTGTCAACTTTGTAAAACTCTGTTTACAAGATATTCTTAACTGATTAGACCTCCGTGTTAATTCGGCGAACATTACACATGAATATATCTCTTTCTTTGCGTAATAAACGTCTTTCTTTATTTCTGTCTTTAGGGGATGTTGGGTACAGAAAGTTGCATGCAGGCACATCAGTACAATTAAAACATGGGTATTACTTCAAAAGGCCATTAGATGGGGTTAAAGTTAGGCGCCGTAGTATCTTCTTCCTGGTGACACTGAAGGAAGATACCGAAGGTTTTTTTTTTATCTGGGGGAAGTCGCGCGTGCCTTTTCTAAAATGGCATCTGCAAGGTACCACAGCCGACAGAACGAGAGGTGCAGTGGTGATTTTCTCCTGTAAGTACTGAATCAATATAATATATCGTCTGCATGCTGATGTGTCCATGACACCGGGAGAAACCTGACAAAACTTTGACAGACACACTCTTATTAAAATAGCATGTAAGGATCAGCCATGTTTCATTCATTCATTCGTTCGTAAAATGAATAACTAGAGAAGTGGATGCAAGTTTATACTTACGCAGAGAGGAGACAGACACAGGAGTCCCGTATGAAACGCTCGTTTGTTAGACTGTCATGTACATCTGGAGTAAATGGAGAAATGCGCAGAAAAGGCGTATTCAAGGAGGAGAAAACAGGAAGGAATCATTCAAACTCTCTCTTTCTCTCTCTCTCTCGCTCCCGGTGCTTTGTTTTCGATGCTTCTAGCTCAGTGAATCAGAGTTTTTTCTTTTTTCTTTTTTTTTCTCAGGAGTTACTCTCATGTTTCTTTGTGCGGGGGAGGGTGTCATCGCACTTAAACAGGCGTGCGTGTGAAGGGGACGCTGCTGGCTGGACTTGCCACGCGCTTTCCTCCGTTTATTAAGGAGCCAACGCCTCGGTGACGGAGCTGCCTGGCTGTGGTGAGTTTTGGCAGGTGACAGTGTTTGTGAGGATGATCAGGGGGGATTTCAGGGTGTGAAGGGGAAAGTTTCGTGTGCAGCGTTAGTGGAGGGTGTCACACTAGGACTTGGCTACACATGTTGTTTGGATCATAATGTGGGGGGGGTCCGGTATTCACCTCGGACCGAGCACAGAGAAACTTCTCTTCGGTTCCGAGAAACCGGCTACCTGCTCACGAGGCGTGACGGGCTGCAGGCTGGTCTCTGCACATTAGTTTATGAGAATTTGGATAAAAGTGTGTGTTTTTTTTTCACATGTGTTCATTGGAAAAAGAATAGAGTGGAGAAAGTCACCAGACTCCCTTAAAAAATCGCTCAATAATGAAATTTGTTGCTTTAGGAGGAACTGTATCAACTATTTTACAACATATTTTTAACGGATCTGACCTCCTTGTTCATTCGGCAAACATTACACATGAAGATATGTCTTCGTGTAATAACCCTTTGCAAAAAGTAGTATACTTGAAGTTCATTTTATTAAGTATGCTTGAGTATAAGTATAGCAAGTATACTATGGACCACGTACTTGCAGCATACTAGAAAATATACTAATTCAATTCTTCTTCGGACTAAATTGGAACATTTTAAGTTTATAAAAGTACACTTTAAGTAAACTTTCAAGTATACAACAAGTACACTCATCTATATAATACTACTAGTGTACTTAATATATACTTAAAGTCCACATTTTAGTTTATTAACATGTAGGTTTATAACAGGAATAATACCTTAAAACAAATGTGTGTGGTGAAAGACGTTTTTACTGTGCTGACCTTATTCTGTGCTTAAATGAAGTCATATTAAATACTGCTATTTGTAATTTGTCAAGCTCCAGTCAGACATTCACCATTTCTCACCACACATGCGAACAACTTAACAGACAGGAAGTCTGTCCAGGAAAACACCCCTTCACTCAAGGTGACAACATTTTTATCATCTTTGAACCTGACACAATTTAACCACAGAACAAGGACGCTGCGGTCCACACGGGGTGTTACAGTACACTGAAATACAAGTATAAGCTTTAGTATTAAAGTACAAGTCTGAGTATTAATGTGCTTAGTCTTGGACTATTCTTTATATTTTTAAGTATAAGCCAAGCACACTTCAATATACTTTTCTGTCTCTGTTTTAGTATAAAATAAGTGTACTTGTAGTACACTTGAATAAACTACTTTTTGCTGAGGGAACGGCAGGCGATTGTCTCTTGTGGTGGTGTGTATTTGCATTATAGAATGGAGGGGGAAGTGAGAGATCTTCCTGACTGCCCCATACTGCAGCTTCTTTTCTTTTCTTTTCTTTTCTTTTCTTTTCTTTTCTTTTCTTTTCTTTTCTTTTCTTTCCTCATGCTGTTGTGTGCCTGACCAAGGCGACGCTGTGTGTTGCATCATAATTCATAAACGTTGAGGGAGAATTTAATCTTCAGAGGAACGAAAGAAACCTGGAAAAACTTTGACCGACTCCGATTCATAATGTGGTTTAATGCTGAGTCGTGCTGTTTGTTTAGCATTATAGCCGGTGCGTCATGGCAGGGAGAGAGTGGGGGGGAACCTGGATCTCCCTTGAGGCGGAAGAGGCGGTGTGAGGAGCCAAATTTTACAAACTGTACAGAGGAGAGAAAGTTCTCTGATCCGGGGTTTATCAGAGGCGTGGTTTTGCGATGGAGGTCTCTGTCCTCTTTTGCAACACATGCCCTGCGTGTTCTGTCCGACGCTATTCCGTTTCTCGAGGATGGGCTCTCGGTGAAGGAGCTGTCTCGCTTTGGTAAGTTCGATAGTTGAAGTCGATCTCTTTGAAGTGTGGACGCACAGTCAGATCTGAAGTGTTATCTTTGAGGAGACTTGTGCTGATAAAGTCAGCCTCTGTGACTAAAACGGTGAAAGTTATTATATTGTGTACGCGACGTGCGAGAGGCTGTTTTGGGTTCAGGGAAATCGGTCATGACGCCCCCAGGACGCACCGGTGACGGAGGAGAGCTGGGGCGACCCACTGGCCTGCAGCGGGGGGAGGACGCGCCGTCTGCAACAGGTGACAGTGTGTGTGAGGACCGGGACCCCTGCGCCGCTTCTTTGTGTGCGCTTGAATTGTGACACTGCGCCACCTGAGACGGGCGGGACGGGCTGGACTGGAGGATAACGCAACAGCTGTCAGAGGAAGTCACGTGTGAAAGACTGATGGAGAGGCAGAGAGGACGGGTGTAGGGCCCACTGGATTCCTTCAGTAGGGCGAGGGGGGAGGGGAGGAACTGCCACTTTACCGGTGATGGAAGACAGGAAGCACTCGGCTGTATTCTCGGGGAAAGTTGACTGAAGTCTCGGTGGATGATTTTTCCAACACGGCTTCGGTTCGCCGATGCTGCGCCTCTGATTGTGCTGGTCTCTGTCTCTGTGATTTGTTTATCAGAAACTTCTGTGTGTGTGTGTGTGTGTGTGTGTGTGTGTGTGTGTGTGTGTGTGTTTAGGGGGATTTACAGTATCGTGCTGTGATTAATACATAAGAAAGAAAGGTGTTTCAAAGTGTTTCTAAAAATACGCACAGAGAATTCAATCAGCTGGGAAGACTTGCTGTAAAAGTGAGAAATCTGTTTTTCTTTTTTTGTCTTCAGACTGTCCCTGTCCTGCGCTGGTGACTGGTGACTTCCACGCAGATGCAAATTGACCTCTGGGATTGATCGGCTGCAGAGCATGGGAGCTGCAAGAGGAGAAAACAGGCTGATACTGTCAGTCATTATTTGTAAGTTACTGCTATTGTCTCCTGTGGTCAGATTCTAATATTCAATCTAGAATAAAGACTGAGTTGTTTCTTTTTTTTGTCCCCCAGTCGAGTTACTGTATTACCCTCCCAATGCACATGGCATTAACTGCACTGTAACTCAGAGTGGCGGAGTGACACAATACAGCGTCCCAGAGTTCAACGCAACCAACTGTGAATTCTGGTGGACCAACAGCTCTGTAAGTCTCAACTCTAATATCTCATACCACCTGAACGAAGACCTTTCTCACATTGCACAAATCCATCTCAGTCCCCTTAACAATGTTATCCGTCTCTGCAAAACCACAGATAAGCTAAAAACTAAAAGGTTTCTTTATGTTAAAGCTCCACGTTTGTGTTCTGAAGTGTCATGTTGGTTGGTTCATGTTGATCATGTGAGCGGTGATGCAGGAACGCACAGGAAGTGTTAGGGAAGCCATGAGGCGGCTGTTCATCTAAGGTTGGAACAATAAAGCGAGTAAAGAAGACGCTTCGAGCGATGATTCAATTCAGGATGCATCCTAATTAAGTAATAAGACGTGCACACAACGTTAAGCTCTGGTTATGGTGGGCAAAATATGGTGGTTTGGCTTAAAATACCTGTGTTGTTAGCCACAATCATAAGTCCCATAAAGAACAGCCTGTGTCGGACGTCACAAAAAATGAAAAACAAAATCCAGTGGTGTGACTCGGACTGCGTTTGGCTGCTGTGTTTGCTGTAGTAACCACCTTCCGCCTGCTCATGTGAAGGCCAGGTAGTAACATGATACCACATGTGATACAGATGTGAACCGTGGTAGTACCTGTGGTTTGCAGAGACGTTAACCGCTCACATCAAATCCTGGCTGGGCTTTTTTAACATTTTTTTTTACACAAGCTTGTTTCACATTTTTTTTACACAAGCTTGTTTAACTTGATTAAAGCTTGTTTTTGATTAATACAGTTTCAGCTGGCAGCAAGTTATTTAACACTGACTGATGCAGTGAGGAGTTTCTCATTCCATGTCAGAAGACACATCCTGTGGTCATGGAAAAGCTGAGAAGCTGGTCAGATTATTGCCCTGAATCAAGCAAAAAAACAAAAAACAAAAAACAACTAAGATGATCACAGAAACTACAAAAATTGGAACTCTCCAATGCCTTCTGAAAACCTGAAAGGATTGTGGTGAACCGTCATCTTTGAGGAGGAAATGTGGTCGGAAAAAATTGTTGAAAAATCGAAAATATTGAATAACCAGGTTTTTTCCCTGACGACACAGGCATATTCCAAGAAGACAACGGAACGAACTGAGCAGAACTGAACTAGTTTGTAAATGTGACATGATTTTATTGTTTTTTTTTTATGTGTTTACTTAAGGACCATGTGCTGGCAAACCACATGGCCAAACTGCCCCCCGTGGTGAATAATACAAACTGGAGACTAAAAACAAATCAGTGTGTTGAGATGATCTCCTACGTGCGGAGCTGCACCTCTGAGGTAATAACAAACAGGAACTGCACACTGCAACACATAAATGCTCTGGATAAACTGTGTCTTTACTAATGATATTACTCATGTGTGATGTCAAGAATTTGATTTTTCTTCTGCTGAGCTTCAAACAATTATAATCTTACTGATCAATAATCTTTCTTGTCTGTTTAGGGGATAAAAATGGAGGCAAACTGTACCAGTGAGTTTCATGACATGTCAGATTTAGCCTCGTACAGTATGTGAGTGGTATGTAAATGTCGTGTCTTTTACTTGATGTTCTGATGTCAGATTTTTTTCCTCTTTACAGCTAGCTGCAGAAGAAATGCTGAAAATCAGGGCCGGAAAGGTACGGACAAAAATAGTGTGTGTTTGTTTAAGATATAAGTCACATTCTAGAAATGTATGTAACAGTTACAGAACAACAGGAAAGAAACGTGATGCAAATTTGAATTGTGGGCAAGTGTGAATGACACACTTAATGGAAGGTTTGGCAGCTGAAGGAGGAACAGCAGGCCATCTGAAACAGAGACTTACTTGAAAATGACTCATCCAAAGACTGGACTTGAATACAAACTAAACTAAAGGGTTAGTCTGGGTTCTCCCCAGACCGTGGAATATACGTTAGCTGCTTTGTGGTGAGTGTTTGTGGGCTGCTGCGGTCTTCTCGTAGTGAACAACAAGCGTCTGACGAAGTCTGACGCCACAAAACCAAGCTGCTAACGAGACGGAGCTGTTTTAGGAACGATTTCTTGGCTCGCTGCATGTTGTTGTGTTTGTTTCTCTGTGGAAAGTCAATGCGGGGACGGAGCCCACTATGAACTACGGGAGCCCGTGAGGAACGCCGGATTTCTGGGGAGAACCCTGGGAGGGGATTAAACCAGTGCCACCAAAATACCATGACCGGGACAAAGACACTAAGTTTTATGTGTGTCAACTCTCTGTTTTTGTCAAACCACATTTAATTCATGTATTTTTGTTCGCGATTTTAGAGGTCGCCATTCAGAAAGTTTAAAGGGCAACTGCAGACTATATAGAGTCTGTTTATGCAGTTAAAGTAAGATGATGAATTCATTAAATAAATAAAATAAATTTCAAAATAAAAAGAAGTGCAGCTGCGAGGTACCGCTAGCTGCATGGCTAACTGAGCTAACTAGCTAAGGGCAGCCGCAGTGGGCAACATTTAGCGGCTACGCTAATGATTTGCTGCCCCCTATTTGTTTTCATTATGAATTTAATAGTTGGCCGATTCTTACATATTGTACCTTTTTAACTTTAAAACTGTGTTTCCCTGACAGGAACTACCCGCAACCACCGGATCCCTATCATTGTCAGCATCCTCGTCGTGCTGCTGGTGATTCTCCTGTGCTGCAGGTTCGTCACATACGCATGTCATTATATAGAATTATACACACTGCCCTCATCCTAAATGTTTTTTAATGCTGTGTTGTAGGTACGTCCTTGCAGAAAAGCTACACAGACGACACAGAACCGCCGGACCTAATGTAGCTGATGAGGAGCCACAACATGGATAGTCATGCAAATCAGCTGGTACTGGATTAGTTTTAATCCAGTTGAAGGGTTTCATTTGATGCTGTTGTCTCTGTTTAGTCAAACTATATATCTCAAAGTGTTTTTTAAAAGACTAATTCGCCACACAAAACAGACACACCTATGCAAACAGGTGTTGGGACCTACAGATGAAGTCGTTCAGCGTGGATTTCGAAATCGACTCTGAGCTGAACTCATATCACTTCATATCTAGGTGCTAATTCAGCTCGGAGCTGCTGTCGTTCAGGGTGACTTTGTTCCGTCTCTTCTCCACCTCTCTCCCCGTTGTCCTCAAGTTCTCATCTCCTGGAACTCAGGAGGCCCAAACAACTTCTCCTCTCAGCAGCGACGCAAGGTGCTGCTTGTATTCCATCTAAGTTAGCGTCCAGTAGCTGAGATGCGAAACTTACCACCTATAACTCCACAATCTGAGGACCACGAAGCAAGTTAGCACTGAGCTGCTATCCCTGCAGTGGGAAGGAGCGACCAGTTTTCCTCCGTCCTCTGTCTTTGCACAACAAGAACATCACTGTTCAGCATCAGGGTGGTGCGTGCAGAGGTATGAAACTTCTGTGAACTTGAGACTTTCGTCATCCGTCTGCACCAAATCAAGCTTCCATACAGGATGTGACAGTCTGTGTTGATTCTGTGGCACCATGCCATGAATTAGATGATGTGTGGGAAACACTGGCAAAGTCTAAGCTAAGGACTGTTTAACTGTGGTTGATGTGATGCTCATGTGTTCAATCTATGCCATTGTTCACTGTTTGGGTGCTGATGTAACGTCAACTCTCAGGTGGGCAGCCATGACTCAGGTGTGGCCCAGTGTTGTTTCTGGTTTTAGTCTAGTCTTTGTCTAAAACTGTCATTTTATTTTTTATTAGTTTTAGTCTCGTTTATTGTCTTTTTAGTCTGGTTAAGCTTCAGTCGACTACAAGTCTGAGCATTTTAGTCTTGTTTTAGTCAGAATTATCGTCTAGTTTCAGTAGATGAAAACTGATGAAATTTGAATCTAGTTTTAGTTGATAAAAATTGTACTTAAGTTTCTTTTTAGTAATGTTATTTCTGTGTACTTGTCATGCATTTGCTATGTTGTACCTTCTCCCCTCACAGGCCACACACACACACACACACACACACACACACAAAGGAACACGCCTCATTTTATTATTCATTATTATTTTTTCTATTTATTTTCTTTTTTGTTTGTATTTTAATGTATTCCTTGTTTTGTCTTCTCTCTCTCTCACACACACACTGTGAGGTTGATGGAGAAGCGTCCGTCCTCCAGACACTTCCTCACATTTCTGCCCTAAAAACAGCGTCTGTCACCGGCAAAAAATGTGAACTCGCCGAGTGATTGTGATGAAAATAAATAAACTTTCCCCCCCCAGAAATCAGCTTCTGTCCCCGCGAGGCCGTCAGACAGCGTCCAGTTTACTGATGACGATCGTGTAATTATGTAATTTAGAGCGAAAAACGCACATTATAACAGCATCCGTGTGATTATAAACTGACAGGGTACAATAATAATAATAATAATAATAATAATAATAATAATAATAATAATAATAATTAATAATAATAGCGAGACGAAATGACGTTATCACACTTCGTCTCGTCTCGTTTTGGTCAACGAAAATGAAAGGATACTTCAGCAGAGTTTTTTATTTTGTAAACCACAGTTTTAATTCGTCAACAGTATTGCATTATATATATATATATTTGATCATAGTTTTCGTCACATGACCGCCATTTACGTTGCGTCTCGTCTCGTTTCCATCACCTGATAAAAGTTCGTTGACGACGATATTTATTTATACTTTTCGTTGGCGGAAGCAGCACTGCTCAGAGGTAGAGGAAGTGTCTTTTTGTCAGGAGGCTGCTGGTTCTATTTTTGTACATTTTATGCATTTTGTAGTGTCCTTGGGCAAGATACTGAACGTCAAACTGCTCCTGATGTGCTGGTCTGCACTTTGCGACCGCCATCAGTGTCTGTGTGTGTGAATTACTGTGAGACACTTTGGACAAAATCGTCTGCTAAACGCAAATGTGTTTTGCTACATGGCTAATTTTGTATAGTTAAATTATGCTTCACGCACGTCTTTTTTTTAAATTATTTATTTATTTTTTAAATAAAAAACTTTTGATACTTGTGTCTGTTTAATGTGCCGACCTCTGCTCTGTGAAGGACACAAATCCTTCGACCATTACTCGCTGTTATGGTGGTTTTTATTCAAGTTAATGATGTCGATCAATAATCTTTTACAAACTGAAGGTTTAATACCAACAATTGAATTTATGAGACTGATTTGGTGAATCTGCTGTCTTATCTCTTCTTCACAGGTGGTGCCCCGAGGTCACCTAATGAAAACTGGATCTTATTAGTTATCATAATTACTAATTATGCTTAATTATTATTGATTCACAAGCAATTGATATAATTTTTTTTTAGTGTATAGTCAGTCCATCACGTGGAAGCTTAGATTCTTGTTAATTTACAAGAATACAGCCACCAATGTTGTTTTCAAACAAACAAACACTTATTTCTCTCAGGTGTATGTGTATGAAATCACTCACTACCCTGATGGTCACTAACCAAGCATTATATTCCCATCATGCATTGCACTGTGTCTGTAACTCTTAAATAATGTCACAAGTCCATCTGTTAACTCTGCCTTATAAAATATGTATTTTATAAAACTGTTGCACTTAGCAGCCGCTGCATCAGCGCTCTCCTTCAGCTCTTCCACTGTAATTTGATTTAGCATTTATGAATAAAGACTAAACTTCTCCTGCTTAAGAACTGCTGCTTTTATTTTTTTTTGCTGCACATCAGCAGAGGTCTGTGTTATCCGATGATTACTACCCACAATTTTAGGCATTCTTGTGCCGGGAGGAGCCATGAGACAGGAAGTGAGTCAGTCAGAGGCCTGCTGGCAGAAAGCTGCATGTAACTTGTGTTTGCTACTTGTTCCCAAGACAGTTCAGCACAAAGAAAACCTACAAATGGCATGTGAGCATAGGAAATGTTCAAAGAAAGAAATAAAGAAAAAAAACAAATGCAGAATAAATCATTGCCTGTAAGCAGCTTCATGAGTAAGGCCGGCAGCATGCTCTGCAGCTTAACCACAAGCTAAACGCTGTAAACTGTAGCACAGCAGTTCTTTTTTTTTTTTTTTTTTCCATGTCTCACAATAACCGTTGAAGAACTTCACCACAGATATATTTGACAAAATACTTTAAATGTCTGCCACAGTTTTCATTTCACTGACTGAATGTGAGAAAAATGTAAATGAAGTTCAATGGAATAAGCAGCCAACTGTGTGTTCCAGCAGACAGTAGCTCAACATAGTAACTACTACAAATACATCAGTCCACTTCTAATATGAGTCTGTGACAGAAATTCAAAGAGGGAAGGAACTCATGTTACAGATTTATAGCTGTTTATAGTGTTATACAACTCTCTGTGTGTAACCTCTGTGTATAATTATCACTGTTCAATTATAACAGACGTAAACAAACACACTGGTTTCAACTTTCTCATTGTGAGACTGAAAGTGTTGTCCTACATAATGCAGATGTTACCATGTCAAGGCCAAATGTCACGCTGTTTACCCTCCATCTCGTCACAGCATGGTAACACATAGCCTCATGTTTCAAGGCTTCTCACACAATCTATAAAAAAAAAAAACTGAAAACATCCCAGTTCTTACATATCACAACGTGCTCACTGACATGAATTTTAAGAAAAAAAAAAAAACCCAACATCTTAAAAAGTATTAAATCTTTTGTCATCATCAATCAATCTGAAACCAGGTGTTACAGAAACAGCACGCGTGGGAATTTTCACTGAAATATTCTGATTATGTGTAGGAATCATAATCACTCGCCCCCTTCATTGTGTCTGCCAGCATCATATAACTCTCTACAGTTATTCTACACGAAGACTACAGTAAGTGGAAGACATTCATTTTCTCTAATGCTTTTTAATCTACAGGAAAATATTATATGTTTTACTCTGTTAGATTCATTTGACAGCTAGTTTCCTTTGAAGATCATGATTTTACGTACAAAACACGTGATCAGTACATGAAATATGATCATTGTTATATATTAAACTACAAAGTACACTTACAAAAAAAAGTGTTACGTAATCTGCCTTCCACTCACTGTCTCTTGTGTTGACACAACACTCCCACACTGAGTGAGATAGTGGAAAAGTTGTGGTCACAGACTTTTGTTCTAACTTACAAACTACATCAGATTACACATTGAAAGGGGTTACTGAAGGTTATTTAAAGTGAAGAGAAGATGAAATCACTTCACACGTGTGACGTGTGTGTGATTGGTTGATTACAAGTGGTCTGATGTGGAGAAGGAAGCCACAGAGGTGCCCATGGTGAGCATGACGAAGCTGCTTAGAGAGGAGAAACACCAGTTCAGGAGATTTTGACCTGGCGAAGGACAGAAAGCAAAGTCCACTTCGACACCGTGAAGGTTCAAACCAGCTGCTCTGGATTTCTACACCACACCACCAGGACAGCACTTTGTATTGTTATTTCTGTCAAACTAGTAACTCTCTATTACATTACATTTTGAAAGTAACTTGCCCAGTACTGGTATGAAATCAGTACAATTCCAAGCAACATTTTTGTCACAAAGCACACACAGAGAGACGTACCTTCGTCATGAATACCAGGTTACCAGAGTTACAGTGAGTCACACACAGGCATCCCGAAAACCCTTTAGCCCTACTAGACATGAAGACGGAAAACTTGACAAGATGTAGCTGTTTTTTTGGGGGGTTTCTTTCGTGTCATTTCTGCTTTTAGTTCAGGATTTTACTTTCAGGACCATAACAGACTGCGTAATGATACATAAAATTCCAGCCCATGGGATTTTCTCATCCTCGTGGCATTTGATCTCCAGGGGTTCGGTGGAGAGGCTGAGAGGGTTTCCCCCGTCATGGGTGCTGCAGCATCACACACACACACACACACACACACACACACACACACACACACACACACACACACACACACACACACACACACTGCAGTTGTGCATGTTGAAAATGACCTGGTCCTCACCCACGCCTGCTACCAGGTGATTTGCCCATTCACGAAGTAACTGATTTCTGGGGGGGGGCGTAGATGAATTTTGAGTCACAATCTTGCGTGGCTCTTTTAAGAGTGAGTGAGAATTTCCCCTGAACTGCTCGTCTGACCGAACAACTACCAGCTCACCATAACACACAACGGGACGTCAGAATGTGAAGCTGAGGCGCTGCCATCACCTTTAGACCTTTTTACAGGCTTTAAATGCAGCTCATTAAAAAACTTTGTCGAAATGGGATTAGATTGTAGAAATGTGTCTTATTGTAGACCATCTAGTAACTCAGTGTGAACTAACAAATGCAAAATACGGGGTCACCTCGAGGCTGCGTGGTTTTCTCTACACGGCTGCATTACCACGATATTGTGTGTGTGTGTGTGTGTGTGTGTGTGTGTGTGTGATATTTAGCTACTGCGTCTAACCACACCACTGTCAGTGTAGCCTTTACTTCTGTTTTTACTTTTACTCCTCATCTTATTACATCAGTTTTTATACCATTTATATTTATTATTTCAATTCAACAACAATTAAAAAAAAGGCTACATCACTTTTGTTTATGTGAAAGTTGAAGTAAAAGGCCTCATACTTTATCTGATATTACTGATACGTTATTTCTTTCAAATGTTGAAAGCAAACTAGTTTGAATCCGTGTCGGGCCCGATCTATTTATTTTTTTTGGAAAAGAGAGCTTTGAAAAACTAAATGTCTCCGTCCAGACAACAAAGATGTATAAAAAAAACCCCTTTATTTTCCACTCAGCGTGTGCAGTGCCATTGTACACAAGGGACGGGGACATTACACCAACAGAACCAGAACAGCATTAATTATTAATCTGTGAAATCATGAACATTCAAACCAGTAGTGTCACCTTCACATTTGCACCTCTGCATTTGCCTTTGTAGTGAAGTGTAATGACAGTTCTATAAACACGTCAAGTTGTAAATTATCCAACTCAAATCTTAAATCAACATTTCCTCAATCAGAGCCATGTCCGACCATCTCGTTCCCTCCTCAGCAGAAAGAGCCCAAAACTAATAAAACTATATTGATCGATGGAGGAAATCTAAGGTTAACACACACACACACACACACACACACACACACACACAAACACACACACACACACACACACACACACACTGCCTTCTCCAGCCAGCTCACCTGGTACGTCCTCACCAGCTGCACATATTGATTGTATGATTTCATGATTTCATCAAAGCCTGTAAATAAAGTCAGTGAATCACTACACTTCAATTATTAAATAAATAATAAAATAAAAAGTGTTCACGTGTCCAAACTTCCTGTTACTTGTGCATAATACTGATGGATGCATCGATTCGCGCGGTGAAAGGACAAAGTGAATAGAAGATTTAAAACCAAGTGTTTTCCAACCTGCACCTCAGACACGTACAGCTTGTTTTCTGTTTACAAGTACGAACAGATGTTCCACAACGTGTGTTATGTTTCCCCCTCGTGATGCAGCAACTCTTAAAATCCCCTGGTTGAGGGATTAGGGACTTCACCTCATTACGTGGTCCGTACCTTGACTTTCACTCACCCACCCACTTTGCAGCCACTTAAAGTTATTGTAACTGTTTAGTGAAGTTTACCGTGTTCATTAAAAGGTAAATGAAAAGGCAATCCGAGCAGCCAGATTACATATTAGTTTCCCGTCACTGTCAAGCTTTAATGCAAAAAAATTCACATGTGGCCTTAATTCTCCTCTGTAGACAAGAGCTGCGGACGATAAAGGGAGGAAAGGTTTTATCGCACACAACACACAACAGGTGTTTGATTAAGACAACTCCTCTTTAATAGCTTCCTCACACTCTCCAAACGATCCTTTATGATTAACAGGGACTCTTTGTTGTCGCCGCAGCAGGGAAAACCCCTGTCGGCCTTTATCAACTCTACTGGACAAAACCAGATAAGAACGAGAGGATGTAACATTCATTGTTTACTTTGTGTCTTTAACTGTGTCTGGGTGATTGTAGTTCAACTGGTACGTTTTAATCCCACTTCACTGAAGTATAAAGTTAAGAGCCGGGACAAATGCTAAAGCTTAAAAGAGAAACAGAAGCCACCAGATGTCAGCAAAGCTACGCTCACATTACACAAGACGAGGCCTGAGAACTGCTTCTTTCTATTCTTTTAAAGTATGACTTAGAAAATAAGAAAATAAATGTCATTACGAAACATCATAAATGTGTTTAAAAGTGTGACGGCATGACGACATGCAAGCAGCGCCGACCAGTGGATTTCCAAGTTGGAAAGTTTGTTTCCATTCACCGAATTCCCCCTCACAGTTTGTAACATGTAACTTGCCCTTTAAGAAAGATGGCTTGGTTTCACTCACCAATGTCCTCTTGTGCTCATGGAGAACATTTTACATATTTTACGACAAACAATGGAAAGCACCTCTTCTTCTTCTTCTGTTGGACAGTCAGTGCAAGGGGGAACTGGGGTATTTATGCTTTTTTTTCCTCCACTTTCTTTCTTTTAGTTTCTTTCTGCTTTATTTAAGACAAATAAAAGCATTCTGCTTCAAATAATCATTTGTGTTTGAGATGGATTTTCCACAAAAAAACACGTTTAATTACATTGTCAAAGTGTTTCGCTTTGGACAAAGGTGTCTGAGAAATCCCCTAAACATAAATGTAAATGTCTTAAAATGGGATCTCAGTTGTAAAATATAGAATCTGTATTTAATCTATATAAACTACCACACTCCTCTTACATCTCTGGAAAGTACCAGCAACTGTCATTGTGACGTTCGCCCCTCCTGAGCTCTGTGGTCCCCTTGTGATGTTCAGCGCTGAACTCCTGCGATGTTACAGTCACATCGTCACAGTTAAACCTGATATTCATGCACCAACACGCTCAGCAGTCACATTTCCTGCTCAACACACAGATTGTAGGGCTGATCTGCATATGTTTCCTGTTACTGAAAAAATGATCATTCTTTAATGGAAGCAGCTTGTGCAGCTTTCGAAGAGAGTGAATGCACTACTTCAGTGTAGCATTCACTGTTTTGGGATTTGAATAGATAACCATCTGTTTTCTGTTTGTGCTCAGGCCAAAATGTCCACTTTTCTAAAATGTCGTCCCTTTAAAGTTTTGAAAGTGTCTCTAAAAAGAAGATCACACACACAAATCCTCACACAAAAAAAAACGAAATATTACAACCCAGAGTTTGATGTTGGAGTTTCCCAAATACAGGTGTGTGCAGTGAGCTGACTTAAACAAACTGTTAAATAGCTGCTGTAATATTCTTCCCGGCTCCGTCCTGCAGACCTCTCGCACGTTGCACCATCTCCTCCCCGCTGCCCGTCCATCAACTCCGGCCTCGGTTCGTCTCCGGCTGTCTGGCCCTTCGCCCGCCTCAGCTTCCCCATCACCCCGCCTCAGGCAGCAAAACCAATTAGTCTCCGATAGTAAAGCAGAGACCTGCTCCCTAAACTCCTGAGCTCCGTTTTTATTTCCTTCTGTCTGGGACCACAAAACAATCTCCACCGTTGACCCACAGCTTCTCAGGTCAAGCGGACAGATTTCCTGAGATACAGTAATGTTTTTGTGCTTCGGCGCTGTGCAGACATTGAGCAGTAAACTCTCTAACCCTTGTTTCTAGGAGTTATGTTTGTACCCCTCTGCGCAATTAAAATGTTTGTGTGATGTTTAATGACTAACTAAATGATAACAGCTGTTAGGAATCTGTTTCATTGCTTTCTGATTTTAAATGTTGTTTGTCGCTCTCCTGATGAGTCACTTTTTTTTATTTTTTTTTTTTTTTTGCATTTGGCTGACAGAACAAGGTTACTGTCACTGCTGTGATTAGTTTCCATTGGACACGATCCAATACAGTTTGTAACAACAGACAACATGATGATCTAACGTCTGAATCATCTCATCAGAAGTTCCCACTCCTGCTTTCTGTTGTTGGACAAGCTGGTAATTAAGGCCAACCCATCTCCGCGCTTTGTGGGAACATTTTAATTTCAAAAGGGCTGAGTGGGAGTTTTGATCACCAGCATCAATATGTTTTTTTTTTTTTTCCTCCCTTTGTGTTGCTTTCTGTTTTGCTGACAAACTACACCTCCGAGCAGCTTCAGGAGACGAAGGACGGGGTCACTGAGGCCTGGAGGGTCATTCAGCCTGTCTGGAAACAAACTGCACCAGCACACACTCTCTGATATCTATATCATTTTGACAGCTCTGTGGTTATGAGTGGTAAAGAAAAGTTCACGGTGATAGTTTGTGATAACAGCGTGGTAATTTAGCAAAGGGGGGGGCTGAGAGGCCGGCGACTCGCCAGCTGAAGGCGTCTAATATCATCTTTAACCGAGGTCAGACGCCTCGCTGAGATCCTGCTTTGACGACAGGCTGACGGATAAGGATCAGAAAGCCTGTCCGCGTATTTAAAAAAGGCAATGGAGACATTTCTAGGTGACCAAGACGATTACTGGAAGTCATTTAAGGGTAAAGGACGGACAGTAACAAACTGCTGTTGGACCCAGTAGCCATCAAATCAAGGAGACACTGAACTCACATCAAGAAGTGTGTTTAGACAGAAGAAGGAAAAGAGACGGTTTCAAATTGTAGTTTACACTTTGGACTTGAGATTAATCAGCTCCTGTTGCTGTGTTCGCCTCTGCAAAACTGATATCTTACCAACTGAGAAACTTGAACTTTTGTTTTCTTTATGTTGAAATTTTAGGTCCAGTTCTCTATATCACGCTGTGGCGACGCTGTTCTTACGCTCTGCTCAGGTCTCAGCAGATTGACTGAGTGTGAAACTATTTTTAGTGATTACCCTGCGCAGAGAGGAGCTCCACCAAAGAGCATGTGATTCTCCGCTGATGGTATCAGCTTCAAACCTCAAACCCCTGAAATATTGATATGGTGTTAATAATACACATATGATAATGTCGTGTGAGCAATCCAGAGGAAACGTCGGGTCTTTTCTCTATGAATTCACCTAGAAGTCATCGACTTACCCGCTCCAGCTCCCTACATGCATGTTTTTGTGGGATTTATTTGCCTTAAAGTGAAAAAAGAAGCAGTTTCAACAGTTAATCTATTTAAAAGCCACTTTTTTATAAAATAAAATACAGAAACAGACGTCCAGAGATCATATGTTTAAATTACAAGACGGGCTTCGAGCCAACTTTTTTTTTTTTCTTACCTGTCTTGGGTCCATGCAGGTGACTCGAGTGATGTACTCCAAGTCCCAAGACATCAGACCAGTCTCTTGTTTATATGTGGCGGACCCTGCCACCCTTCCAGCCTCAAACAGTGTTCTGAGGAGCTTATTTTCCTCTGAGAACAGCTTGTTGACTCACGTTCGTTTCTGAGTTTGTATCATTACAGCATTTACATTGTTAATATTAAAATTCAGAGTTTGAATGCCGTAGTGCCCCTTTAAATTTAAGTCTTTAACTTCATTTTCAGGTCAAGTATCTCGAGTCGATTCTAGTCCACATCTCTGCTGGAGCCCTGTTTGATACTGAAGTTGTGAGGCTGCATCTTACACAATGCTTTCCAGCACTTCTGACAGAAACTAAATTTGCATTATTCATACGAGACTTGAATCAACAATTATACTGCGGCTCAGAGAGGGGGATGATGAGAACGAAGAAAGAAAAAAAAACCCAACGCACGAAACATAAACTCACTGGACGAGAATTTGCAGAATGTGAAACAGACGGCAGGTAATTTAAAGAGAATCAGGTGTGAGAATCACCACCAGGGACTCTCTCTGTGGTGAAATTAGACCAAAGCGACAGTGACGATAAAGACAAGAACGAGGCAGACAGACGGCGACAGAGAGAGAGCGAGAGAGAGAGAGAAGGAGATCAGAGTTGTCAAAAGAGACAAAGGGATGAAAGAACAAACAAACTTTTCTTCTTTCACCTTTACTGTCTGTCTCTGTCCTTCTCGTCGCGGCTCCCTTTTCTTCTGAGAGCATGAAAAAAAAAAAAAAAAAGAATAACGCCAACGCCACTTTTAAAGCTGCCAGAAATATATTCAGCTCTACAGCGTTTGTCTGTGCTCTTCGTCAGGTGTCTGATGTCTGAAAGGCCTTTTGGTCCAAAAAAAAAAAAAAAAAAAAAGAGACATATTTCATGTGGGATCACATTTATTCTCCTTGTTTTTGATTAATTTGTAGTGAGCATCAGTATGATATCAGCACATTTCTCCTCTCCTGCTCATGTCTCCTCCTGGCAGCTCCGTCTCGTCTTCAATCCACCCAGCAGCAGGATCACCGTGTTGGCCCTCCAGCATCAGATTTATAATTAAAAACAGAGAGCGAGAGAGAGAGCAACAACTGTGACCTCGACTCTGAAATGAAACCTGCTGCATGCTTTAAATTTAGCATTTTACTGATCATCTTTAGGATCATGTGTGTAATCATGTGTCTGCTCTCACAATGTACACAAATGAAAATGGTGTCAAAGCTAATACAAATATCTGGACTAGACAAGAAAACGCTGCATATTGTTAACTATTTGTTTTAGTGTGTTGAAGGAGATGATATGATGAGTAACTACTGACAGACCTCAACTTATCTTGGGACGTGATCAAACCTGGCCAGCAGCAGAGTCAGATGTGTAGCAGACACACGCTTGTTAGGTGGGTAACTCCAAGCTTCCTGCTGACTTTGGAGAAGCAAAAAGCTCAAAATACCTCCAACAGGCGTTTCACCTCCGCTGCTGGCCTGTTCTGACTTTCTGAGTTCTCTGACATCTTTATTCCCCCTGGAGTTTTTTTAGGTGCGTCATGCAGTGTGGGACTCTAGACATGATCTTAAAACCTCATTGATCTTGTCTCAGTCTCTACACACTCTGGTTAAAAGGTGGTGCTGACGACAGTATTGTGGTTTACCCTGCGACTGAGTTAAAAATAAAAAGAGATCGTGTGTTATGCAGCGTCGGTCTTATGGTACTGAACACGTGGTGCTCTTATATTTTGCCTTTGTATCTTAATACTTTGCCCTTTTATGTGTTCTGTAAGTGAAAGAAATTACTGAATTCTTTTAAAACTCTCGCTGCAGATTTAGACCTGCAGTGTCCCGACTGCAAATCCGTTCGAGAGGATTAGTCGAATCTTGTTATCCATCTCATTTTTCACTCCATGCACTGTAACTCCTCCATACATGTGGGGAGCCAAAATGATGATCCAGAGCAGAGAAGCAGATGCCTCACCATGACTGTGGCATCACCTTTATATGTCTCTGTATAGTCACAAGTGTGAATATAGCACTCAGTATTTATATGTCTGTTTATGTAACTGTTTATACATGACATGAAATAACAGGAAATGTGCTGTAAAGCTGTTTTTTTTTAAACAAAATTTATAATCCACATCCAAATGAACCGGATCAAATTGTTTGTTTTTGTTTTCTGTGTGTGTTCGTCTCTGTTTCGATGAGTTTTACCCGTGTGTGTGTTCACATTTCATGCCTGTCTGGTCGTGTGTGCTTCAGCGTGCGCTGTACAAACCGACAAAAGCCTTCGCTGAAAGCTCGGCGAGAACGTGAACGGCTCTGTCTGTAGACACGCTTCACACAGAGAGGAAACAATCTGTTTCCCCAGAGCCTCCTGAACGCTGCATTACTCCAAGCTAATCAGCCGCTCACTCGCTAATATCCCCAGATGAGGAGCAGCTCTCAGCTGATTAATGGGATTAATGTGATGCTGCTGTTTTAACTCGCTGACGTCTCTGCAAAAGTGGAAGCAGATGGAAATCAGTGGAGGAGAAAGAGGACGAGATATCGATTCATCACCATCAGTTACACGGATGTATTTTCATTTAGCCCTCTCGTACCTGCCTGTGTTTAGTTAATTACCGCTGCTATCGACAATTGAGGCAAATGAAATGAATTCACATGCTAAAGAAACACAATCAAGGAAGAAAGCCTAGAAAAACCAAACACATGATTCTGCTTCTCGGCACAGTGGCAGCCTACTTGCAAGATGTGAAGGAAACACCTGCACGCAGAAGGATTTTCGATTTATTACGACGTAACAACTACGTGACACTTTCTAAAAAACTGAGCTGTAGATGCGATCGAACTACAAACAAGGTCCGCTGAAACAGGATGTAGAGACCAAGTTAAAAAACAAACAAAAAAAAAATCAAGAGAAAACCACAGCAGACTCAAGAGCAGTGAGAAGCAGAAGAAAGGAAGCTGTGGTTTAAAAATGAACTCTGACAAAACCAGCGTTCTCACTCTCCTCTGGCAGTGTTGCCATCCTGTTCCTGTCCAAACCGAAGCAGTGCGCCAACATTATGACAGAACTGACACGATCCAACGCATATACAGTGCCAAGAATCCATAATAGAGGGAAGGTTCATGGTGGGAGAGATCAGCAGCAGTTACATATTTGGAAATATCAGATTTGGATATATATATAAAACAGGGGCACGATCCTCGGCAGGAGAGGACACATGGATTTAGTATTTCTTATTTTTCATTATGCTCTTCATTGTCTTTGCCTCCTCCGTCGACGGGGTTCTTTTTCCTTTGCAGTTTAGAGTTTCCACACTTTGTCCAGTTGATCCACTGTTACAAGGGGATTATGACAACAATGCCTCCTCCTGTTTTGTTTGGCCGACATGCTTCCTTTGTGCCGTAAATCAACCCTCATTTTTTATCGGAAAAGAAACCGAGCGGACCAAATAGCGCTGTGAAAGTGCAGCTTGTAGGGAACCAATACAAGAAACAGATTTTGTCATTTTTCTATAGCCTAAGTCGTCTATTGCAAGTCGAAGCAACAACTTCATGAGCCACTAGGATGAGGTCTGGAGTAACAGGCGTGTGAGTCGACGAGGTCAGGGAAAATCCCGTCACTGTATTTATGTATATTATAGAAGGATATCTTGTTTTATCCCATTTGAAACAGCAGCTAAACAAACTCTTCCCTCCTTTAGTGTCCTCGTCCGTCCTCTCTCATGCGGAGCTCTTTCAATGGTTACATGAAGGTGCGTTCGTTTGCACTGAAGCTTGACGATGAAGAGAAACTAATGTGAAAGCTGTTTGCTCGGATTGCCTTTTCAATTACCTTTCAATTAACGTGGTAAACTTCACTAAACAGTCAAATTAACATTAAGTGGCTGCAAAGCTATCTTTGTATCTGCCCTAGTGTGACACACACACACACACACACTCCACATCACGACAAAGTGACAACAGCTGTGTTGAATTAGGAGCTCGTCCTTGTGAGTCTTTGTGTGTGTTTGTACGTGTGTGTATGTATATGAGGACGCGCCGCTGAAAGGTGTGTGTCTCTGCACGAGTGAGCGGATCTAAGCTCGTGCTGCCATCAGGGATTCGTAATGTGTTTGATCCCCGTTCTCTCTCTGGGTGGAGAAGCGAGGCGCTGCAGCCGGCTCAAACACCGCAAGCTTTTCTACGGACGACCTCAGCTGCCGAACCGACTGATCAGACATCGTCCCTAACAGCAGCCTTCAGACTTTGTCTTTCTGTGTGCACGTTAAAACAACCAACCATTTGTAAAAACAGATCAATCCAGTAGGCTTTTTAAAACTCTAATTCAGTCTTTCAGTCAAGATAATTGCCATTGATTCAGGGAGATAATTTGTTCATTTCCTGCTTTAAACTGGTGCTCAGTTCACGTCAGGCTGCTCAGTTTCGGAGCAGTTGCAGCACAATGTTTGGACATTTGCAGTCAGAGCAGGAAAGTCCTCAGATTGCATTGACTTGGTTGGGAAAATGGAAAGTGCTGATACGATCTTCACACTAATTGTGAGTTTGGGTTTTTAATACATGAGAGACGCTGAGCAGAGATTGCCAAAACAAAAGCTTGGCCCTCAAGGAACAAGCGATTCACGGTGAATGATGAAGCATGTGTTCCCGTCATCAACCCATTTGGCAGGAGAAATTCTGATAATGGATGTTTCTACGAACCATCGGTACATTGAAACTTTTTGTTTCTTTAGCTTTGTTCTTGTTCGCAACACCGTGATTATGGTCTGGTTAGGTTCAGGCACAAGTACCACTTATAATGTGACTGGGAAAAGATCGTGTTGTGTCTCAAAATATCTGTTTTTGTTGCCACAAACACGACTGATAGTTGTCTCGGAGTCACATTTGACTTGTACAGATGTGGACTGAAGAAACAACGTTTTACTCTGGGCTGATGTCACTCAACGAGAGCAGCCACACTGAGCTGAGATGAGGAGTTGCACCTTCAACTCCTCAGCAAATAACCAACTCTGTGACATCACCATGTTTGAATTAGCTTATGGATGAACAGCAGAGACGGTCACATATATAACACATACGTCTCAAACACTTTCTTTGTCAATATATCTCCAACTACACTACTTTACATGGTGCGCTTCGATCTGTTACGATGGCATCCGTAAGCTAAGCTACAAAACTTTCAGGGTCGTCTCTCCAGCCTACAGGGATGAATATTTGAGTCAGGACAGTTTGTCAGCAGAGGGAACCCGTTCACCTTGCACACAATTAGCTGCTTTTTAATATTTATGCGTCAATTATTTCCTCCCAGAATGCTTCAGGCCTGGCATGCGTCTCTCGATGTAGTTAAAATATTAGAGGCCTTTCTTTTTTTGATTGGAGATATTTTGATTAACGTTGGTGCATAACAGAGGAGAAGTTGGTGTGTCGGCTGCTCAGGCTGACAAATCAAAAGTCAGCTCATGACACTTGTGTTTGCACGCAGTCAGTGGATGGAAGATTACCCATGAGACTCTGGGACTGGGCCACAGCGTGCAGACGGTGTCTGTGGATGTGACGGAGTGGGGAGCTCTCAGTCTGCAGCCCGCAGGGAGCGAGGCTCGGAGACGGACTGAATGCTGAGCAGGCTTCAGAGACTCAGACACACCTCAACACCGCAAACACTGATGGCTGAACAGCTCCGGAGTGTTACTCACTACACTACAGGCAGTCATGAGCGTGATGTGATACTCAGCGCATCACACCACCTACACAACAACAACTACACCACCGCAGAGCTGAATGTTATTATCGCGAAGCTTTTGAAACCGATTGGAAATGTGCGTTCAAGGTTAATTCCACTTTTCCTTTACTAATCATCTCTTTTTTTTTTTCCCTCTCCAACCTTCAATCTTCCAGCTGGTACAAAAAGATATATTACAGCTTGTTTCCATCCCCTCAGAAGAGGACATTTGCTTTGTGACGTTCATTTTATTTAGTGTGAACAACTTCCACAGATAAAGAAGAAGATCCATCACAGTAAACACAAAGCCGTATTTAATTTTTTCTCCCTCAAAATCAGTGTAAAAACAATACAAAGAACAAAAAAAAAAATTAGACTGTGACAACCGTTCTACACCGTGTTGTTCACGGATGGACAGAAAACTCACAACAGCACCAGAATCTTCATGCGCTTCTAACCGTCAAGAAACATGAAGAATGAAAAGAGACGGCGTGTCCGAGGAGAGAAACGGCGTGAGAGGCAGCAGACCTGGAGCAGATGGGCTCGTTCAAAACATACAGGTGAGAGTGTTTCTCCTCCTCGCTAGCTTTCAAACTTTTAAAATGTTCCTCCCAATGATCATAGTTTCAGATTTTGCTCCTTTGCTCCCTTGATTTTCCTACAAACAGGTGCACTGGAAGCGTTCCACAGCGCTCTCCTCATACAACTCCCCGGACGCCAGGCGCTGTCCTACGTGGGGACGAGGCAGCGGGCTCGTCTTTCCGTCTTCGAGCACAAAGAAAACATCGTGAGGGGGAAGCAGGCCAAGACAGCTGTGTTATGATCCATTATAAGAGCTTACGACTATTGAAATTAGAATTTCCTGAGCTGAGTCAGTTGCCGGCTTTCGCTGATGTTTTGCTTTCATGGCGAGGATGTAAAGTATGAAGTTAGATTTGTTATTTACTTTCGGTTCTTGCTTTTTCTCATCTCCAGATGCGTTTTCCTCTTTTGAGCTGTCATCGTGACGGTCCTGCGAAGTATCAGCCCGATTCATATAGCATGCTTTTAAAGATTTTAACATTTGAACCAACATGTAACATCTAGTTTTCTGTAGCAGAAGATCCATATTTCACTCAAATGCTGTTTGAAAATCTGATCAACATGCTCATCTAAAGTCCAACTGAGAGATGACAAGTTTGTTTTAACTGTCGGTAAAAATGTCTATGAGGCAGCAAACAGGGGAAACAGCTCGCCTGGCTCTTTGTAAAGATGGGTGGATGGATGAAACAGTGAATAAATGAATACAAAAAATCCACCAGCACCTTCTCCTTCACTAAAAAGCTCTGCTGCAGGGCATGATATTGTGCTTTCTTGCATATCAGGAAAGCATAGAAGGCTTTTTTTTTTATCATGTTTTATCAACCATAAGGCAAATCAAGACGGCACTTTGAATACATTTTAGTTAAAACATGCAGGATGATGATGAGGTAAGTAGTTTTGACAAATGCAGATCTTAAAATATGTCAGAACATTTCTGTATCTGCTCCCGAGCCGAACCAAAAACAAATCACTTGCTGTTCGTTGACCCACAGCTGAACTTTCCAACAAATCCTGTTAAAGTCTGGAGATATCCTGCTTACCACCAGACAGACAAACAGAAACATTCAGGCGACCGAGCTTGAGAGTGGAAACACAACGTCCAGTGGAGGGTGTAATAAAGCTTCATGGGATCATTTTGTCTTTCTGGCCAAAAACAGGATAACTGACAGTGTGACTGAGCCAACGGAGGTCATTGTTGATCCTGACACGCCGATTAAGAAACACGGAAAACAAACTAAACATCTGGCTAAAAAAAATAAACCAGGAAATATAAGATGATGAACTGATCCAGATCTGAGTGTGAGTTTCTCCCACTGATGAAGATGCTGCTGTGATTATAGTCCGAAGCTCGGCTGCACAGTATTCATCTTAGTCACCATGCGAAGACAACGAGGCGTCCTTTCCAAAGAAGCCAATGAAACAGAAGAATTCCTCTGATGCAGCAGAAAATCTTTGCTGAGTCCAACCATTCCTGCATCACATCCCTGCATCTCGTTCTGAAACTCACCTGTTCACGCGGGTGATAAAAAAGAAGCAGCCTCTCTGGAAGCCCACCAGCTCTCCGCCTCTGATCTGTGCCACTTTTATGTTTCGTATCAAGCTGTCTTGATGTTATTGAAGCCCTGCGGAGCTCTGAGTTGTGCTCGGTGGAAAACCCTGGAGATCTGAGTAAAAAGAGAAAATATAAAAGGGGGAAAAAAAAATCGAGCACAGCTGGGAAATTGTGTGGGATGGAAGTTGTTGAAGTTGAAGTAACACGGTGTGTTTTATTGACTGACAAGCTGAATTTTAAAGCTGCACTTGGATTTTTTTTTGTCCACTAGGGGGCCAAAGAAACACCAGAACAACTAGGAAAACAAAGATAAACATAATTCAAGGTCAGATATTCTCTCTTCTTATAAAACATCCATCTACAATCGGTCTCAGGCTGATACATTTTCAATTTTCTTCACCAGAGAAACACTGGGACAGATGTGCTGAGCAAATTGTGCCAAATCTATAAACAAAAACTCACTAAAGTAAAAGACACATCAAAACACGTTCACCAACTCTTAAACCAGAAAATAACATTAAATTTAAAGATTTAAAGTTAAATCTTAAAGCTCTGCATTGTGATTCCCACTAAGCTCACAGCAAAGATAAATCCACTGCATCTAGTTAAATCCATTAATTAGTGAATTTAAGCTCCTGTGATTTGGCTTTTGCCCCCAACCAGCTGATTCCAGTGGACAAATTCTAGTTTCACTCGCTGGAATCTTGACAATACTTACTTACAATACTTTTGTTTGCAGCAGCTGTGTCACATTTTTAGCAGAAGAGGCTCTCCGCTCTGCGCCGGAGGTCAGGCACAGGAGCAGCTTAGAGCATTTTGTCTAACATTGTCTGCCGTCCTTTATCAAGATGTCGTGAGAGAGAGAGAGAGAGAATCTTTTCTTATTATCAAGCGCTTGCAAGCAGACGCATCAACCATACGTGATTGTGTCCTGCTTTTCTTTTCTACATGCACACGACCTTTAACTTAACACAAACCGCCCTGTAGTTCATACATGACCACTCTTGACACAAGTACCGTCTGTGTCTCCAAGCCAAGAAAAAAAAACAAAAAAACATCATAAGAGTCAAGAAAACAACCTAAACCAGCTTGTTCAAAGACGACTCCTCAGCACTCGGGTTGTAACGTCGATGGACAAAGAAGAGGAGGAGACTTGATTCCAGTCAAACTGTGTTGCTAACTTTGTCTGTGTGCTGCACAGATTTAACAATAGAACATGTGACATGTGAGGCGATGATGGGGAACCCTCCTGTCGTCAGAGTCGGGAAAAGCACGACAGTCGAAGCTCGACAGCAGTTTATCTCTGCGTGTATCCAGACGGTCACGGATGAAAAGAGAACGTGCTGACACGACTGTCACACAATGTGTTGATTATAGATGTTCATACAGACATAAACCATAGAGAGACATTAGAGACAGAAAAAAAGCAACAGGCCATTAGATAAAGTGGACGAGGAGGAAGATGAGGGAGGTTGACAGTGGCAGCGAGGGCACATTTTCCCTTTTAACAGCGAAGAGATTAGAGCCTCCTCAAAAGGAGACGCTCACGCTCTCACTTTATTCAACAGGATGATGAGGGTCCACAGCACTCTGCAGGTGTCAATAAAGAGTCAGAGAGAGAGAGAGAAAAAAAGGCTTTATTCTTGATTTGCTGAAATCTGTCACTGTCCTGCAGAGTTCAAGGATCTGGAAAACAGTAATCCATCACTGCCGTGGCTCGGTGGACTCCTGGCTCTGACCTTGAGCCATAAACAGCATTACTGATGTATTACAGCAACTGAGACTGAATAATTACACAGAAGAGGAGGGGACCTTTAGCACGCCGCCTGGCTCGCTCATGCGCCGCTATAAATATGGATGGAGAGTGATTTGAACACTGCAGAAACTTATTATATGCAGAGTGAAAAGCGGCGTGTGGGCGGTGATTGTGATTGAGCTGGAACGCCAACTCGGGTGGCTTCCATGCTGAGCTGTCACTCTGAACCCCTCAGCTGTGCTAAATGAATATGTACACGACTGCAAAAAAAAACAACAAAAAAACCACACAGGAGTGATGACTGTGACAGTGTCAGGAATACGACAATGTGCGAGATGGTTTTGCGATGTTAACTCGTGTGTGGGCGGAGGCGCTTCACCTGCGCTCAAGTCTGGCGGACTTCACATGTGGTTTTATCGCAGTTTCACACGTGAAAACGGGAGACATTCACGCCTTCGAGCTTCACGGCAGGGTGCGGAAAGAAATGCACATGAAAAGAAAACTCCACTAAACAGCTTCCTTTCATCTGTTTTTATTTCCTATTCCATTAAACTGAAATTGAAACTTGCGTGTTAGACAACCTTTGTTGTGAAGATCAGTGTTTGAATCATTCGTCCAGTTTTTTTTTTTATCCAAAGCTCAAAGTACAGTGACTTCAGTTTGAACAGATGGGATTTTAGTCTGAGAGGTAAGATGTCTGCAAAACTCGTTCCAGCCAAGCGGCAACCTTGGATGTACCTGAAACTGGATTTCTGCGGTGGAAACTTGAGGCTGAACATCATGCTGCATTTTATTTTGAAGGAGTTGCTGCAACAGGTGGTCAGTGTTTTTATTTTTACAGGTGATGGTTTCAGTATTCCTCCCTGATTTAAAGTAATTCAACTACATTACAGATCTGGAGAGTCAGCAGTTTTTCCTGTCAGTTAGGTCTTATATTGAGCACTTTTATGTGTGCATGCAGTTTATTCCCTGCAGGGACGGGAATGATTACCGCTACATTTTCAAATGGTCTGAAAATAAAAAACAAACAAAAAATGAAACTGAAGATATTTGTTTGCTCGGCCGCAGAGAGCTGTCTGTAAAAATAAATGTAGGAAACTCATCTGGGCTTAAATAAATCCATTTGCAAAATGCATCATTCGTATTCCCCGGGTACCCGCTAACATTTATTATTTAACTCCATCTTTAATACATCGCTTGAAAATATTTGTATTGCTCCGTACTGGGTGCATACGTTTTTTACTTTAGAGCGCTCAGCTCACCTCAGAGCAGGTCAGCAGGAACGGACACTCCTCAGAAATCAATCTGATGCTGTTTGCAGCAGATGTTATGTTATCTTGTTGGATCGAGATGCACGATTGAGGGTTAATAAATCTTTTTCTCTGTAAGATTTAAGTTGAGCTGAGTTGAATCGAGGTAAAACTACAAGCTTCTTCACGACAGCAGAGTCAGAAGTGATCTCCTCCCACGTTTTCACGATGTGAAACTGAGATACATAGCAAAGAACTGCAATCAGTACATTTGATTAGCAAACTTATGGAGTGTTAAATGTTAAGTTATATAAACTTTTTGAATAAACATGTTGCATTTAATGATTACAGTACTTTTCACACGTAAGATACATTATCCCCTTACCTGTCACCTGTGTAGATTACAGTGTGTAAGGAAATAATCTATTTATAACACGGGCAGTCAAAGAGCATAGACGTGTTTGTTAATCAGTTTTATCTCATCATCAAAGTGGCACTGTTGTTACACTGTTAGACATCAATATTCATGATTTTTGAAGGACAGACTAGTTGACTTGTACATGTGTTGTACACGGTAACTAGTCGCGTTGTTTCATGTGAGGATAAAATCCGTCTGCACCCTCCGACAACCAAGAAAAACCGACTGGCTGCACCTGATTGGACGAGAAGCTCCCAAATTTCCAACTTGACTAACACGGTGGCTCGTTTGTCTTAAATTACAAAAATATCTGATGTTCAGAGTTTACTTCTGGAAGTTTTTGGAAACTAACACGCGTCTGCACCCTGATTGATTCTTATCAGTGTATGTAGCATCTCTGTTGTGAATATGAAGCGCAGTCACATTTCACTGTTACATCATTTTTGTACTGCAAAATGCAATAAAAGTAAACTTGTTTATAGTATTTTCTGCAACTAGCAGCCCAACCACAGAGACAGATCTGCTTTCTGTTTACCCCTGCACGCACATGCCAAGTGAGTGGTCATGAGAAATGTGTTTTCAGCTGGATAGATCGTGACTTGCGCAGAGAGAGGCCTTGTGGTGTTTGGTGCCGGACTTATTGATTTGATTGACACCACGACCAGGAGCGAGAAGAAGGAGGGTCAAACAGCAACAAACTGCAATCCCTGCGAATATGTCCACATGAGAGGGAATCAATACCCCACCAAAAAAACACAAGTTTCACTACCACTGCTTTGTTAAAAGAAAAAACAAACAAAACAACAACAACTAACATCGCTTCAGGATCACTTCTTTCACATTCCTATACAGCCGTTGGATCAAAAATAGATCTTTCGCTGTTTGTTCTCATGACAGCTGTCAGATAAGGTGTTAACTATGAGCAGGACGGAGATCTCAGCAGAGAGAAGGCGCCGTGACAGAGAGGAGCATTTATAGGATCCAGTTAATGAGGTGATAGAAGTCTGAGGCAGGTGACCCGAGGGCTTCTCTGATTGATGAACTGAACTGTGGTTAGTTTGAAATGCTCAGCGAAGCCGCTTCTTGTCTTTTTAATGAGGTTTTTTTTTTAATCGAAAGTTTATTTCTATTTCCAGCTTTACATTTGAGAAATATTTAAATAAATCCCCTGCCTCACTTATAATGAGCAGCAGATGAACAATAATGAGTCCATGGGCAGATACGACACTTTGAAAGACCAATACTGCTACTGTAGTCGTTTAGAAAAACACACACACAACACAACACAACAACGACAAATTATGTGAAACTGAATATAGGAAACTAATATTTTCATGCACCCAATAATGAGTTTTTTTTAAACAGTAAAGAGGCTTTTTTTTTTTAGAGATAAATTCCAATTCATCCTCAGAGACTCTGTGATTAAAAGCCGTCCTCTAGAATTGATATTACGGCGGTCGGAGATTAGCCAAACTTTTCACACCATCTGTCTTCATCGCTCTCGCTGTTATCTTAATATAGGAGTCATGTGCAGCCACGTTGTGAGTCACATTATTATTCCCAACAGTTTATGACCACAGCAGACAGCAGTTCTTTTAAAGGGGCCAGTTAAATTAGCCCTGAATAAAACCCCTCATATTGATGTAACGAGCTATACAGCTGGGCTTTTATTATTTTTTTTTAAAGCTGCTCGTGCATAAGGTTGTTTGAAATGTTGGGAAAAAATGTGAGTTTTGTTAAGCATATTATTTACTCAACACTGGGGAGAAAACTGACGGACAGATGCAACGAAGTGGTCAGTAACAGTGGGAGTGTGAGGAGGTCAACGCTGACCGGAAATCGAAGACGTGTTTGTCATCACGTAATTTCTTGCTGTTGTTTTTTCGGACTTTTGTGATTTGCATCCCTGTATCTAGGATTCCAGATATAATAGTCATGTTTTTGTCACTGGTTTTAACATATCACATTTTGAATCTGAAGATTTTAAAGGTGTAATTTCTACGTATGGCCAGATATCAACTGTAGCTCCAAAAACAAAGGAGGCAGCATATCACCGAAGCAATAACTGCGACAACTGGCACTGTCCATCCATCCATCCATCCATCTTCTTCCGCTTTATCCGGTACCGGGTCGCGGGGGCAGCTGTCTGAGCAGGGACACCCAGACTTCCCTCACCCCGGACACTTCCTCCAGCTCTTCTGGGAGGACCCCAAGGCGTTCCCAGGCCAGCTGGGCGACATAGTCTCCTCCCAGTGGGACATGCCAGGAACACCTCCCGTGGAAGGCGTCCCGGGGGCATCCGAAACAGATGCCTGAGCCACCTCAACTGGCTCCTCTCGATGTGGAGGAGCAGCGGCTCTACTCCGAGCTCCTCCCGGGTGACAGAGCTTCTCACCCTATCCTATCTCTAAGGGAGCGCCCTGCCACCCTGCGGAGGAAGCTCATTTCAGCCGCTTGTATCCGGGATCTTATTCTTTCGGTCATGACCCAAAGTTCATGACCATAGGTGAAGGTAGGAACGTAGATTGACCGGTAAATCGAGAGCTTCGCCTTTCGACTCAGCTCTCTCTTCACCACGACAGACCGGTATAACGACCGCATTACTGCGGCCGCCGCACCGATCCGCCTGTCAATCTCACGCTCCATCCTTCCCTCACTCGTGAACAAGACCCCGAGATACTTAAACTCCTCCACCTGAGGCAGTAGCTCT
>JARJLU010014926.1:0-73859 GCA_030272975.1 Sparidentex hasta
CTGGACAGGTCGCCAGTCTATCGCAGGGCTACACATAGAGACGAACAACCAGGCACACTCTCATTCACACCTACGGACAATTTAGAATAATCAATTAACCTCAGTATGTTTTTGGACTGTGGGAGGAAGCCGGAGTGCCCGGTGAAAACCCACGCTTGCACAGGGAGAACATACAAACTCCACACAGAAGGATCCCAGGCGTCCCAACCGGGACGCGAACCAGGGATCTTCTAGCTGTGAGGCAGCAGTGCTAGCCACTGGGCCACTGTGCAGCCCCACATTTGAACCAATTAAATACAAATCTAAACTAGGACCGCAAACTCTAATTCCCAAAAATGTTCATAGGTAATCCCATAGGTCTCACATGTAATCATGTAGGTCTCACATGTAATCCCATAGGTTTCACATGTAATCATATAGGTCTCACATGTAATCCCATAGGTTCTAAATGTAATCACATAGGCTTCACAAGTTATCCCATAGGTTTCACATGGGAATTTACACGGGTTGACTCACACTTTGACACCAAGGGTAAGCTATGAACGTATTGGTTGTGTGAAAGGATGACAATGCAGTGACTGTGGTGCATGTTTTCAACGGGTGCTCTACACAGCACCACATGTCACAACATGTATGTTGCACCATAGTTTCCATGTGGTCCCATAGCACTCCCATTTAAAATGAGTTTGACCCGAAAACGAAACTACTGTAAATCTTAAAAAAGCCTCTTTGTTTGTCGTAATTATGCTTTTATATGACTCATATACATTCACAAAAAAAATCCTAGGTTGCATTTTGATGAGAGTTTCACTTTAAGAGTGATGTCTTGAAGAGAGCAAAACGTGAAGTAGAAAAGAGCTGGTGCAGTAATAAAGTGAATTAAAGAGTTGAGAGTAAAGAGTAGAATGACTTCAGAGAAAGATGACCTTCTGTTTTGTCAGCTCTGACAGGGCGTACCCTGGAGGCAGGGCTGCTAGTGTTCACACTTCAGAGAAGATAACACGTCTAAAACTCACAGCAACTAACTGAAACATCTGAAATGTTTCAAATCGTCTGTCTTAAACAGAAATCACATGAATCATTTAATCATTAACATTAAAAAATTATAGCACTTGGTTAAACACTTGAGTATACAGCACACTTTCTTTTTAGTTCTGGCCTTATAGTACTGTAACAGGGAATGTACTTCAAACACAACACAAACTACAACTCTTACCAGGGCTCACCACTGGGGAGCGCTGTGGATCCACAGAATCCATGAATGAATGACTACATGCATATTTAATTTTTGTCACAGAGAAATGAGATTAAGATCAATTTCCTGAGCTTTACTTCCTGATTTATAATATGTTTCCAGGAGATTACATTCTGGCTTAATAGTTATTCTAACTTTGTTGAAATCTGGAATAGAAAATGAAGACTCTATCTGAGGAATGTATGGGGAGTTAAATCATAAATCACCGTTGTCAGTGTGGGTGTTATTTTAGCAGGTGAGGATGAGAGAATTAGAGGGGTCGATGTTCAGTGTGTGTGTGTGTGAGTTGTTCAGGTAGAGTAAAATGATCACAGTTTTTAGTCTCATTTACAGATACAGAAGATGTTCTGTGTGCCTGATAAACACATCTGATCTTGTGTGTCTGCTATCTGTTGATCACTGCTGCAGGTTTCATGTGGTGACACTAAGAGGATGGAGGCGATTTCCAAAACAAGACAGGAAGTCAGCTTAAATGACGACAATGCTCACAGCAGCTTTACACATCGTCACATCATGTAACTGCCCCTTTAAGCTACTGTGTCCTCTGGCGATTAAACGCCTCAAAGGTTCACTTCATTTGGTGAAATGCAGGAATGTAATCACCACTGTTTGCTTCAGAAGGTACCCCTACTAAAATATACCGTACATAATTAGATAATATCCTTCATCGAGATGTCTGCTTCACTGTCATGTGATATCATGCTGCTGTTACTCTTCCTGCTGTTTGGCTTAACACATCATCAGGCTCAGCTGGCGCCTTTCAGCAGCTCTCTTATCATCACGCCCGGAGGAGGCTGCTCAAGTGTCTTCAGCTGGAGTTCAGAGGGTAAACCAAACAGCGAAAGGTGCCTTTAACAACCTGTTCTTCCTTCTGTCTGTCTGTGGTTTTCCCTTTCTCTCCAGCTTATAGAAGAGACAAGACAAGAACTGAAGCGAAGAGACCAGGACTGAACCGCGTCAGGCCTGAAACACCTGACCCGAGCTCATCTCCAGACATCAGCGAGCAAATCGATTCCCTGCCTTCGCTGGTCAGCTCCCCTCCCACGGTGCAAACAGGCCCAGCAGCCTGACTGAACTCTCTCTCTCTCTCTCCTCCCGTGACCCAGCTCGTCAAGATCTAACCAGCCCGCCGCCTCCATGGAGCGCGTCCAGCACATGACCAAGTCGGCCATCCGCCGAGCGTCTCAGATCGAGGTGAACCCGCAGGCCAAGAGGAACCTGCAGGAGCTCTTCGTCAACTTCACCCTCATCCTCATCTGTCTGCTCCTCATCTATATCATCGTCCTGCTGAGCAGCTGAGGGCAGCGCAGGGAGCTCGGCCGGGCTGCCCCGTGGACCAGGCTTTGGCTGAGATATGGGCCTTACTCCGACGTGCAGATCAGATTTCTAATAAAGTAATAATATCACGCCCATGTGTCAGCCTAACCCTGTTTGACGGCAGCCGTGAGGAAGGGTCATGGAGGTCAAATGAGTCCAAACAATGAAGGTTCCCTGCCTCTCTGTCTCTAGGGACGGAAGAGCGACCCACGTGACTTTAACACTTGCCCGCAGTTTTGCCAAATATATTTTATCTTCCTCCTTCGCCCACCACTGCCAGAAACCCAAGACAGGGCATTGTGCCATCAGCTTAATGTATATTGAAACTTCAGGGCTGCCATCTTGGATTAGGCTTATAGTTATGGCCAAGATGACACCTTTTCCACCTACATAGAAGAAAGTGGGAAGTGCCTATCATCCGCCCAAAGTGTAGCTCACAGAACAAAGCTGGCCTGCCATGAGGTTCTGTTCGGCCTGTAAAACGCTAGTATATAAAAAAATTACAATATGAATCAACAATTTAAATGCTCTTCAAATGTGCAGGACTGATAATTCTTTTATTTTTGTCCCTCCTGAATCTAAGAACAGCTGACACGCAGGGAATTTGGGATCAATCTTTGCAACTGTATCTTAAAATCATAACATACAGTAGGCGTTTGGTTTTCGGCAGGTGGCTCAGCACATTTGTAATATTCTTGGGTGAACTGATTCTTTAAACCTGATTGCCATTACATGAACCTATAGGATTGTTACAGTACATTATCAGTGCATAAGTTTTTCATTAACAACGCGGTTATTCAAAGAAAGACACAACCATATGGAATGATCGATTAAGACAGATAATGATAGAATTCAAATTTAGAAGTGAGAATAATAGAATATTCACTTTGTATTTGGCTATAATTTGACACTTGTTGTTTTAGACTGACATCCAGTGGCTATTAGAGGAACTGCAGCTCTGGCATTGTTTTCACCTGTTTGGCCATGTTGGTCTCTGAAGGTGGAAGAAGTTCCTCTTCATGTGCAGTGGTGAGATAGCACCCTCTCTCTGCCCTGCGCTCAGTATACACTGTCTGTGACATGGAACAGATAAGCTTTAAGTGCTGCCCCTCTTTAAAGACAGTCTGTTCAATCTACATTGCATCAGTTGTTAAAAGCTGACATGGTCTGACATTACACTCCAACAGTCGAACCAATTCTCACTCAACATGTATTCTTCCATGGCCTGACATATACACTACATGCTGCTCATCAGATGTGAAGTAAAATCTTTATTTTTTTTTGTTTTGTTTTGTTTTTGCATGGTGTGATTTCACTTTTATGACATTTTCTTTCAATTTCCGTCGATGTATTAAATCTTCCGTCAACAAGCGATGACGTTTTTGGTTGACGGCGGCGGCTTTTCTCTGACTGTGGCAGTGACTTCTTAGAAAATAAAACTGTCAAGTCGGATTGTTGAACCCGATGTTCATTACAAGAACCTAATATATGATCATCAACTTCAATCATTGCTCTAGAAAGGAACATTTCAACAGCTTTACCAGCCACGTTCACATTTGTGTCTTCACTGTGTTTGCAATAAGTGAAAATGTAATAATATATACGACATTTAAAGTTGGGATTATATATTAAAGAGGAAAAAGAGTAGTTTTGTTCTTCATATATGTTTGGAAGATTGTACCACCTGACTGTTGAAACACCAAAGAAAATGCATGTCATACAATTAAAGTGGTTTCTCCTGATGCAGGTGTGGACCTTTTACATACTGCACATCCTAATTTGACAGTTTTTGAGAAGATGGACTTGATGGGAATGAACACCGAATTATTCCTCAAAGGACAGTAAGACCAGTTTGAATGTGTAAAAGTGTCGGAAAAATCATTTTCAGGAGTATTTTTCATTCTCTTTGAAACTCTGAAACAATAAATTCTATCAATTATAATGAATCCCAGATATTCTCATGACCTCCAACCTCCCTCCATCATTCTGTGCATTTTCCACTCTTTTCATAATTGGTAAATGGTGTTGCAGGTGTCAGTGAAGGACAGCTGCATACAGGAAAGGACGTTCCTCACACACACACACACACACACACACACACACACACACACATATTCAAAGAAGAACGACACACTGCTTTATCTCACAATCATAATTTTACTGTTCCATAACATACAACAGAAATGATATAAATATAAATCAGTATCGCTCTCGCGATAATTATTGTGTATTTTAATTTTTTTTAAAAAAGGGCAAGACAGACATCGTTAAATGATATGTCACAAGGGGTGACATCACGTCACTTTCAACCCGGTTTAACACAGGTTCAAATGCATCAGCGTCAACCGAGTTGAGAGTGAAATGAACGGAGCCCTGATCAGTATATCGTCACATCCAAAAAAAACAACAAAAAAAAAGAAACAGATAATTCATGTTTTAATGAGCTGCGGTTTCTGGTTGACTGACGGCCAGCTGATCAAAAAGACCTTCAGGAACCTTGGGGCAAAGGTCAAAGGTCATGCGATGGCAACGTCAGTAGTTCTGCTGACTACCGCAAGAGGCAGATTCCAGGAAACGTCTTTGACTGATTGGTTATTCTCCTTTACGGCAGACGACCAGTCAGGTGTGGCACAGATGAACAAAAGCATCAAATCGACCAATCAGGTCTAAGCAAATATATAAATGATGAACCAAAAAAGGAAAAACAACTATGTGAATGGAGCAACAATATAAATAAATAAATAAATAAATAACAGAAACAGAGTTCTGCAGGAATGAGTTCTAAAGTGAGTCCGGATCTTTGTACTCCTGGTTCCGTCTTCTCGAACAGGTTTCTTCAGTTTTATGCCTTCAAATAAGGTCTGTGGTTGAAAAAGATCAACTGTGTGAGTGCTCCCGTCCAGGTGGCGTGAAATGAGATGACCTCCTTTGGTGGGATCCTAAAAGGGGAGAAGCTGGTGGATCTGTTCAGTGCTATGGTACTTTGTGGCAATCTGCCCAAGTACCTGAAGTGGAGCAGAACCACCTTAATCGCTAATGAAAACGATGAGTGGAAGCTATTGGATATATCAGTCACCAGAGGCCTAATTGTGTTGCATTGTCTTCTCCGGGGTGCTCAAAGGGGTTTCATTACCGTGTTAAACTGGGTCCCTGACTTCAATATGGTGCCAATGCCCCGGCAGTGGTACACCATGAACATCTCTTCCTTTGGGTTCAGGGAAGTGATGGTCTGGAGCTGAGAGCTCATCGGTACAAACAAAACTTGGGGGAAAGTTTTTGGCCACAACACTCAGTAAGAGATTTATGTAAACTCTTTTGGAGGTTAAATGGAGGTGCTGATGTAGGATCACATGATCCAAGTCTGGTCAGAGTGCAAGACCCACCAACTCCCCACTAATTCAGCTATGGAAGTAAATGAATCTCAGAGAGCAAATGGCAGCAGTTGGATTTGAGTGCAAGACCAGGATTGGTCAGTAATCTCTGACCCTGCTTTTGTTTTCAGTGACTGGAATTGAAAGCTGGAGTTATGATGCGCTGCCTAGGCCGGGCTCTCCCATGTCCTCAGCTTGGCGTATGGGGATGGTTCGGGGCAGTATCCAACCACAGAGCTTATTTTCTGTAGTAATCCAAAATCCGATGGAAAAATCCAATAGGCATTTTGTCAGTGGCACCAGGGTAATGCTATATTCGCTGTGGGCCAGAAAGAACCCTCTCTAGTACTCTATAAACACAATTTTTTCATTTACAGTTAATGGGCCAAACCAGTGTTTTTACATGCTCATTCAATCAGCACCAAACAATCTCAACCAGTGTCCGTTTAGTTGCTGTATTGGATCTTTGCCAACAGAAGGAGTTTGCCGTGCTGTTATCAAGTTCGCAAACTCCAGCTGAAAGAGATCATGGGGCTTGGTGATAAAAGCTCTGGAACAGCAACTAAATGGACTACACAGTAAGGCTGTGGCTGTCAACAGTGACAAGGTGTCCTTAAAGTGCTCAGAAAAATCAGAAATCTCAACATCTACAATTCCATGGCAGCTTGGCAGACTCTGCTGATGAAGATCACGCGACAGAAAGCACCACAAGAGCCACCTCCCGACTGCTGCTTCCAGTGTTAAGACTGAATCCATCACAGTGAACATAGAACTCTAAAGTGTCGGCAAGTAGATTTTTAAACCATCAATATATTACCGCGAACAATGGCTGCCTGGTCGGACGGCACCAGACTGGCTGCTTCTTAGTTTCAGTGGCAGTTTTTGTGTGATGGGGCTCAAGATCCGGCAGAATGAAACTTGAGAGAAATAAAGAGTGGCAGTAAAATTGGATGTGATTGTGAGAAAAAATGTATCATTAATAAAAAAAAACAAAGACTTCTGCATCAAATGTCAATATTTAACAAAGTTGTCTGAATAAATATAATCTTCACAGTGTGCATGGAGGAATGAACCAACTGGGGTTCAGTGTTTGGGGCTATAATCCCACAGAGGAGGCCTTCCTCTGTTTCTATTGGTCAGCTCTTTTTTGCTGGGGTTTGTCATATTACACGTCAAAAACAACAGATAAACCTTTACACATACTGTATCGGCTTTGATGACATTCCGTATAACTAAAGCATCAATGTCATATATATTATAAGAGTTAGACATTAGAATGCCACAATAGAAGTTTGCCTTTAAGGCTCTTTTTTTATTACAAGAACTTAAGATACACTTATAATAAACATCATTATTAAACTTCAGTTATTAGTCGTTTGACTGTTAACAAACGATGAAGTGGGAATTGCTCTGTTTGCTTTGAAGATACAAGTCTCAGATGTTTTATTTGACAGCCACCTGTGACCATCCATCCCACACGACACCTGACACACATCCTGTCTCAGCCTGGTTCCAGGAGGTGTTTCATTTTTGACTCTGACAAAACAGTTAGTGTTGTATTTGGAAAAAGTATGCAGGATTGCCATCTTACCCACAGGCGAGTTGTTTTTCCAACCTAGTTTGCATTCAAACAAATGCCCACATGACGAATGCCTTGATGGCTGCGCTCATGTGGCTCTGGGTAAGGGGGCAAAGATATTCATTTCCAAAATGTGGTACTATTTAATTTTTAAAATAAAATTGCTAAAACATAAAACAAAAATCTGTATATTTTCTAGATTCAGTAGGTCTTTTTAGTATGGTTTACCACTTACAAGGTACTTCAGTCATTTTCTCTGAGAGAGGTTGATTCACTTTCTCGTGGTTGGATTGTATTGGTGTGCATTAATATACTGTAGGATCCATTCATGCTAACAATTAGAATTGAAAAATTTCCTGAACCTTTGAGGCCTCAGTTGATATTTTTTTGTTTTGTTTTTTTTCAATGGAAGACAAGCAGTGATTGGAGCTGTAGCTTGATAACATGTCTGTGTTGTTGTTGACTGGACCCCGCTGGTGTAAAGTGAGACAGGAAGTAAACTGTCAAACCTCCCACCTCTCTCTCCGCCTTTTCAAAAAGTAAGAAATGGCACCTCCGTCAGGCTGATGATGACCATGCAGTTTGGAAACTTTACAGGTTACTGAACAGACCTTCAGGTCATGAGAGTTACGCAGTACAAGAACAATGTAAACTTTCAATTCAAGTTAAAAAAACAGACAGTACACCAAAAAACAGGAGATATGAGGATTTCAAGTGAGCGACAGCAGCATTATGATAGTGTTTCTGTTTTCACATGCTCTATGGCCTGGCCCACAGGCAGAGAAGTGCAGCAGAGGAGCTCGAGTCAGCGACATGAACTCCTAACTTGTAATGAAATTAAGTGTTGTGACTAAATACTCCTTGGCAATAAAAGAGTTTCTTGGAGTCGATCAACTCCATGTGGCTGACGGAACTCCTCTCTGTGCGTCTCTGCGTCACAAACAGACCGTAGAAAAACAGTAGCTTGTTACATTATAAATACTGGAATAATAAAAATACGAGGGGTGCTTGATTCGGTTTTTCTTGATGTTCCCTTTCCTGGGACGGCTCGAATGGAAAATCAAGCACCCCTCAACTAGCTCAGAGATCTGAACGTGACTTTCAATCATATACTGTATGTACACAGCCCAAGCTCCGGGACAGCAAGCTAAAGTTGGTTTGTTTTTTTTTGCTGGTGTCAATACTGTGGTGTACTGTAGTTTGTCGGACTGTAGAGGCCAGACTCAGCGGCGAGCTCTGTCCTTGTTCCTCACATACGTGACTGAATGTGTGTATTTACACTGCTGATGGGTCACAGCATGAAAAGACTAAAGGCGAATATCAAGGCAAAAATTCACTTTGTCCTGGTTGAACTTTCAAAGCACTTCTAGTCAAATGACAGCTTGTAAGACACATGTTGATGTATTAAAAAAAAACAAACCTTTACTCTTAATCTACAGTTAATTACTGGTGATCACACCTTACACTCACTGCAACACTGTGTATGACTTCTTTGTATGAGCTTCAAAGACATTAGGAGGGACATTAGTGTTTTAGGGGGAGTTTTGGCCAGCATTTCTATTGGTTTTGACACATTATTATATTCAAAGTAATTGTTGAGATCCGGGCAAAAAACGTACATGAAGTGTAACGATTCAAAAATCCAGTGAAATGTGCTTTCAGTTGTGATAGTCAAAATCAAAAGTAGGCTCGGCATGTCGGCAGACTAAGTTGTAATATGTCATATGCAGTGTTTATTACCGTAGTGCAATGTCTCTTCAGAACAGGTCCACTGTTTGGACTCCGGTACAAGTAGCTTTCACGAGAACCGCTCATTCAAACCACCTCGCACTCGACACTGCGCCTCCGTGGATCCTAAGCAACACACCTGCCGAGTGTGAAGAGGATCAGATGAACGACTGTCGTGAAACCCGCAGGACTGATAGGACTGATTTATGATCATTTTACAACAGAGAATTGCCAATATTTCCATCAATGCCTGTTGACTTTAAAAAAAAAAAACAAAACAAAACAAAAAAATTGAAGATTACTCTAGGTACACATCATCGTATTCAAAGTGAAGCTCTCCAATACATCAGTGTCATGGCTAACATTTACCGCCTGCTACTGCAGTTTTAGAGCTCATACAAATGTCGCGCTTAGCACAGCTGCAGATAGTATCAATGAAGAGATAAATGACTGTCGGCCAACGTGTGTGTGTGTGTGTGTTCACCTCACCTCCTGGTGCCACACCACTCATAGTGCTCATCATGTATGGAAGCCCTAAGGTTGCAATCACACTGGAATCTCAGTCCTGCACATGACCTGTGGAATGCTGTGATAAGCAGTGGATGTTAATTAATGCCGTCCGAATGATTTTCGAGACCTGCTGTCCAACTTTAGCTCTCTGTCCCATCACTTCATTTTTTTTTTTTTTGAAAGAATTGGGGTGGGGGGGTGGGGGGGTTTGCCAGTCAGAAAGAGAAGTACTGGGAGTAAAGCTCCTCTTCTTTTGCAACGCATTCTTTGCCTTTTCCTGCCTCCACACCCCTCGAGTCGGATGGTGTCGTGGCGTTGGCTTCAGGAAGGCTGAAGGAGAAGAAGAAGAACAGATGTGCTCAACTAATGAGAAGGCAGAAACGGAGGTACACTCACAGACAGACATATGTTTACAGCCGACACTACTAGAGCCAGGGTGTCAACACTGTCATCAGTGTTCGCAATCAGTGCCAAGTGAAGCTGCTGTGGTGTCCACAGTCCGGGTTTTCAAACACATCCAAGGGATTTCTATATACAGGGCACATGCAATGGGGGAGCCTGGGATCAGCAACATTTCGAGGCAGCTGGATTCACCAGATCGCACGATCACGTGATCTTTCGAATCCATCCTGCCAGGCTTCAAGCTGTGCACTGTGAAAATACAGCAGGCGGACAATCAGCATCCAATGAGGAACCACTAGCAGCTACAGGGGTGCTTTAGACATGACGACCAGCGAGAGAAGGGGGTCTAACTTTGAAAACAACAATGGCAGCTCCTCATGATGTTAGCGTTGATGCTATAGCATCAGATCTATAAGAAGTGGGGAGTTGACGTCATTGTAAGTAAGTCAGTAAAGTTTGATTTACCAGCCAGCTAAACTGGTGGCAGCGCTGTCCTACTTACGATCTGATTGGTTGATAGACTGTGATAGACAATAATAGACAGCTGCTCATTTCCAGGTCTCTGTATCAAACCATCTGACGCAGCAGGTTATAGGATCAAACCCTCACCAGCAACCAGGGAACCATCTGTTTTCTATACCCAGCATACATTGGGCAAGAGAAGGGGTACAATGTGCACGAGTCTATCACGTCTTACAATGTTTAAGTCAATGAACACATATCTTTATATGAATTCAATCATCATCACGATATAGAGTCCACAGGACGATTTGGTTGCAGGTTGTTTTTACTTTTAACTGGAGGAACTTGACCTCCCTCTGGTTGCACAGCGGGACTACCAGGGGTGTGTGATGTAGGGGACAGCTGAGAACAGGCATGCATGTATTCATACTGAACATTACAGGCAAACTACCCACATGGTAGGATGGTAGATATCGTCACAGTCTGATGACGGTATTGTGTCATTTTCTTATCGCAAGATTCAGCATATTGTTATCTCAAGCCGCTAATCTAACTGTAACTGTTGCCCCCAGAGTTGACAGATGATGGGTTCAGACACTGAACAAATGTAGACTGACCATTCACACGCACACGTTCACACATGCAGCTAATTAAGAGTTTAAGCGGACGTGTAAAAAAGTTCTATGAAGATCTTTGTGGCCTGAGCATGTCCTCGCCAGAAGAGGATCAACTACTGGAGACTGCAAACGACGGTGGCCTTAAAAGAATGTCTGAGTCAACTGCAAATCTGCCGGCGTTTTGGATTCAAATCAAGGCCGATTATCCAGAGATCACCACAAAAACAATGAAAACACTGGTTCCTATCTTTGTTCTGCTCTCATAGCAACCAAGACATAGTTACAGAGCACACTGGACATAAGGAACACACTGCGGGTGGCACTGTCTCCCATCGGGTGGGACTGTCTCTTTGCCGAGGAACAAGCTTAGGGCTCCCACTGATTCTGCATTATTACTGAGTGGCATTTTTATGCACTTTGGGTTTGTTATTATTCTCATTATATAATTTTATTTTGTTTTCTACGTAGTCCCCCCCTATTGCCGGTCCGTGAAATAATGTCTGACGTGAAAATAGTTGGCGGAGAAAGGTTGGGAACCGCTGGCACATCGTTTCATTTTATCAGAAGTGATGGCTTGTAAGATAATCAACTCTGTTCATTTTACACAATATAAGAATAAATTGTTGTCTACTACTTTCATGCTACTGAAAAACTGATAAAGACAAACAAAACGTATGTTTAAGTGAGAAAACAGTTTTCTCCTCTCAGTTCAAAATAACACGCGCACACACAGACACACGACAAAAGCCAAACACTAAAGAAAAAACATGTAGAATGATTTTTTGGAACAAACATTCAGATTTGTCTTTGGTGTGCGCCCTCCAGCGGCAGACCTCTCAGTGTTCTCGTCAGCTCTCCTTCATCTCTTCTCTACTGGTTGTCCGCCGCCTTTTCTCTGGTAGAATAAAAGCACAAAAGCCTTATCTTACAAGTTTCACATTTGCAGCAGTCACTTTTAAGTTCCTGCGATGCTTTAAAGTCAGTCCTCGTTTTTTTTCTTTGCTTTTCTCAGAGCTTGAAGTCCCGTTGAGACTGATTAGAGAGTGCGCAGTTACAGAGTTGGCTCCGTTTAAGAAGCGAGGCAGACAGAGAGGACAGCGAGGACCGACAGAAGATTGTGTCTCAGATTTTGTGATAGTTCCATGATTGGAAAATGGAAAGTGAGATGTTAAAGTGGATGGATGGATCAAAAAGGGATTATATCTCTGCTGACCCTGAACTAATAGAGGAGGACCAGAAGCATTATTAGTAATGAATAGATCCGTTTCGTGCTCGGTGTTAGCTGGGGCCCAAATTAAAATATAAATCCTTTAAAGCCTTTTAATCCTCAGTGGCGCACAGGATTGAGTTTTGTCTCACACTCTACCAAAAGGTGTGATCAAATCAAATGGAAAAAAATAACACAAATACAGATGAAATATAGTATTTTGAAGAACTGCAGCTAACGAAAGACTGTCCACTGTCCCACATCGCATTTCCTGTGTCCCACTTCAGGGTCTGCATCCTTTGAAGGACCCAGCCTTTGCGGTCGGAGAGACCTCGTTAACCTTGTGTTAATCATTGTTAAATGGGACGATCTAGCCTTTGGAGCACTTCCTGGTTGCGTCACCAGATGTTTTACCCTTACGTCACGATTTCTGCCGCCCAGGCCCGCGAAAGTAACGATCTACGCCACACGATGTTGCCATTTTCTGTCTTTCTTTCTTCTTTTTCAGGCGTGCAAAGAATATCTGGATATGTGAGGCCACGAAGAATGAGGAGGGAAAGAAGGAGCATTTGTGGACTGCATTTGGAGGAGTCTCCATATTGAGACAGCCTTCACACGGCATAGTGCCGTAATTGGCCTTCAAATGCGTCCTCTTAAGGATGCAGACCCTGAATTGAGACACAGCAATTCACTATTCAACTCCACTTCAGGCCGCGGCCGACAGTACGCGTACATCACTTGTCCACGGAATGGTGATTTAAATTTGGGGACAGCGACATTGCGACAGCTAAGCTTGAGGGTTCGATGAGCTGAGCAATGAACAGTGTTCACATGTAAGAAACGTATGGGATGGTGATGACTGTTAAGACTGTAAGTTAAACGCTCTTGTGCTGCCAAGGAAGCGGCGTTATTGCTTGTGAAAAACTTCAGATTTTGATCCCAAACCTTGAAAATGTAAATGAATGGTCAATTTTTTTTTATCTTTGGGAAAGTGACAATAGTATAAGTGGGATAATGCCCTCAAAGGTGTCAATTATCAGGGAGGAATGGACTCCACAGTGATATCAGATGGTGCTGGCCTCCTGATAATGGACATTAATTAACCCTGACTGATGAAGGCTGGTTGATTTATCCATTCTCTCATGTACCTGATGAACCTGATCACTACCTCACTAGTTCACGTCTGGGGGAGAGGGGTGAGGATAAAAGGGGAGGGAAACTAAGATGTGAGGTGAGAGATAGAGACAGTGAGGGCAGCAAACATCACTCCCTGAATGAGGGTCAGTGACAGCGAGGTGGGGGCATCAGTGGCGGGACGTCACAGAGTTCTCACCTCCTAAAGCTCTGCAGGCCCTGATGCTGCACCAGGGCTTCCTGAGGATGAGGAGCATGAGGAAGAGCAAGGCTTGGCATGGGATGACGTGGAGGATGAGGAGAAGGAGGAGGAGGATGCTGAGGAAGAGGAGAAAGAGGAAGAGGGCTGAGCAGTGGCAGGGCTTTCCTGGGTCTGGGGAGGGACCTCTGGAGGGGGGAGTGAGGAGGCCCACAGCGGCCTCCTCTTCCTACCTCCGCCGCCTCCTGTCCCTCCGCTTCCTCTCCCTGACGACTCGTGGCGGGAGGCCTGATGAATCGGAGAGCTGACTGACTATTTGGAGGCGTGGAGCAGAGCACAGCTTGACATGAAAAGGTTGTTTTTAACGAGACCTATGGTCATTTTTATATTTTAGGCAAACGTGATATTTTCATAACCTTAACCAAGTGCTTTTGTGCTAAAACCTCACAAGACCAGACCATGAGCCCATTTCTGACAGAACATAAAACTGAAAATGGCTGAAAGGCTGGAGAAACACTGTGAACAGGGCGGATGAGGAAGAAGCAGTGTAGGTGTGGAGGGAGAGCAGAGTGGGGAGGAACTCAGGAGGGAAACAGAACACTGAGAACAGTAGAAGCATCTTGCAAAAATCAATTATACACACTAATAAAATGTGGACGTGCTGATGGATGGGAGGTGTGCTGCTGTCTATCACACACACTGGTAAAGCTAGCACCGTGAGCTGCTACACTCACAAACATCTAATCCTGCAGACGGGAGCTCAGAAGTGTGAGTGAGAAACAGCAGCAGGCGGAGGAGGAGGAGGAGGAGGAGGAAAGTGAAATCAAGGATTATTGTCTGGGAGAGGCTCCTGGGATCAAAGAGCAGGTCTGACAGCTGTGTACACACAAGCGGGATGATGAGCGGCGTGCTACACACAGATCAGTCCTGATGACAAACCGACAAACTCACAATGGGAGACGCCGCGCAACGCTCACGCAAACTGTCAAGAAGGAGACAGCGGTGATTCAGGGTGCTCAAACAACAGGCGGAATTCAAGGAAAGAATTAAATAAATAAACGAGTGAACGAAATGAGGAAGCACAAAATGAAATCAAGCACATGGATGACGAATACAGCACAGTATGGTCTGGTTGTCTGCATCCTAATGGTACAAAGGTCCAAAGCATGCCTTCTGAACTACAAGTGTGGAGCTCAGGGTACAATGGAGAGTGTCCACATTGTGTCGAGCACCACAAACTGATGGTCTGTGTTCATGACGCTGAGAACACAGTCCTCTCCTACGCCTGTGGTTGGATTTGGTGATATCACCCATTGAGAGTGTTGCTATATGAAGGCCACCCAGCTCGGGGGGGCGATGATGACACCCATATGAACCTCTGCATCCAGGCCACTCACACTAACGAGGGCTGCCGGGTGTGACGGCTCTCACCTTGATAAGAGGGTTGATTACACCGACGTTGGCACTGGAATTGAAGACCTTGTTGAAGCCCGTCTCTCTGTTGACCAGCTCCAACTGGTAGAACTTCTTGTCATCCTACAAAAGAGACGACATGCCCCTCCTTTAGATGATCAAACTGTCACTCCCTGTATGGGAAAACAGGGTTTTAACGTACAGAGTGGCGAGTCTTTTACTGATGACACTGACACTGCTGTGCATATTTACTGGAATTGTAAGGTCAACTGCAGATCAAATTGCGATGTCAGCTGGGGGATAAGTGTAATTTGCGACCACATGACAGGCAGTCTACTCACAACCAGCTTCTTGACGAGCGCTTCCCTCTCGGTCACCATCTCTCTGAGCTCTGCGATGATATGCAGGTCCTCTGGTCGGCTTTCTCGGTTTCTCAACTTTTCCTCTGTCCCCTCCAACCTGGATACAGACATGACATGTGGAAGGAAAATTAGGAAAATATGTAACAAGGTAGATAACATTACAACAAAGCGTGTTAACAAAGCAAAAAGCAATTCTTTTTTGCCAGCAGTCATGAGAAAGAGGTGACTGCAAGACTTTTTTTCAGTTGCAGCTGCAGCTCAAAGGCGCAGCATCAGAGGCTTCATCCACCATTTGTGTGACTTACAATATTTGTAGAGCAGAGATCTTGTCTTTGAGGACCTCCTGGGCCTTGTTGAAGTCAGCCAGCATGATTTGTGTTTCTCTGTGATGGACCACAGTCAGCTCCCCCAGGTCCCTCTCATGTCTCTTTGAAAGGTCTTGTTCGTGGGCCCTGCAGCAGAGACGGACTGCACTCATCAATAAACCATGATGCAACATTACACCAGACCGCATGTAACGACAGCATAACCTTATGTAAAGATAACATGACACGATGTAAAGACAACATAAACGCATGTAAAGATAAAATAAGCTAACATAAAGGTAACGTAAAAACGACTTAACACAACTTACTAGTTGACCTAAATAACTGAAAACTAAACAAACTCTTTGTTTTCATGACTGAATAAACATCTAACCTACTTTGTTTATATGTGGCGGACCCTGCCACCTGTCTCGTTTCAAACAGTGAACAGGGAACAGCTTGTTTATTCACTCTTAGAAAAAATACACAGTTCAAATTATTACCTCATGAATACTGTAAATAATAACATTCTCCAAAACTACATGGTGCCCCTTAAAGTGCCCACTTATCTGTATATGCTTATTTCAATGTTTAATCTAAAACCGTCAACATCATAAACCTCCCTGCCTTTTTGTGAAATGTAATCCAGTAACATTCACTCAGAGCACTTTTTGTACAAAAACATGACTCTACACAGAATTTAGAGAACTAAATGTGAATTGACTGTTTGTCCTCTAGCCGTCTGCTGTTTCCTACCTTATCTGATGGTTCGCTTCACTGCGCACCCGCAGCACCTCTTTCCCCTTGTGCTCCAGTTCTCTGGTCAGTGTGTCGATGGTCTCGTTCAGGGAGTGGATCTCATGGTCCAGGTCGGTGATGCGGTTGCTACGGGAACACAGCTCCGCTTGCAGCTCTGAGATACGAGCCAGGAGCTCTTGTTCCTGGACGACATATATGAAGAGCGAGCAAATGAACAAAACGAAGTAGGATGTTCACCGGATCACATGCAAACACAAAGAAAACAGACGGAGACACTTTGTTCACCACAGTCACCTGCTTGTGGCTGTGCTCCATCGCGTTCTCCAGTTCTCTTTTGGCGGCAGAGTTTTCTTTGAGGTGGATCTGCTTCAGATGCTCTATGGCTGTAGCATGGAGGTGATTCAGCTCTGCACGGAGAGATGCTGCAGTACACAGAGAGCAGTTAAGAGTTAAGAATGAAGTGATCAATGTCACTAGTAATGGCAATTTCCCAGACTCCCTTACAAATTGTGTGATTTTAAGAGTTGTCACATCAAGAGGAGCAAATTTATACAACACTGTACAAGCAAGGCAAAATTCTAACTGATTGGTGCCTTCTTGCGAATTTGGCACTCTGCTGACTTCATATCATCAAGGATGTGTGGATTTCACAATGGACTGCATTATTAAAGATGGCCGCTCACGGTTTAAGCTCAGGAATGGATCAATACTGGTTGTCTGATCTGATTTAAGACTTGGAAGCTGCAAGTTTCATGTTGTTCTACTGTTTTATTTTGTAGGTCAGTCTGTCTGGCTCGGCAACAGTTGTGTTAACCAGTTGCTTATTACGCTTCTCGAATTCTACGTGATAATTTAATCCCATGATCAGTTTTACACTAGAGTTCAAATGTATGTGCATTATCTCTTCGTTCATGGCTGCTTGTGTGTTGCCCTCCATTCTTCCAGTAGTGAAGGTGCAGAGAGGGAATGAGGATGACGGAGCAGAAACATCAACACAGTTGGTAGTAACAGTATCACCATGGGTAGGAACATCATAACTGAGCATACGACCATCCCTGCTGTACTTTAAAACCATGCTGCAGGAAGAGAGGTTGTAAAAAATGAAGGAAAAAAAAAAATCAAAGTTTTTAATTGGATCATCATTTACCCAGCTTAGCTTTGCCCTCATCCTCCAGTTCAAAGCGAAGTGTCTGCAGCTCCTGGTCAGACTGCTGCCTCAGGATGTCTAAGGTCCTCCTGTGGGCCTCCTTCAGGGCATGAACCTCCTCCCTCTGCTCCTGCTTCAGACGCTCCTCCAGGGCCTGACGGAAGAAGGAGGGAGAGGAAAGAGAGCCTTTAAATATGACAGTGATGTTGGAGCAGTCCGTGAGCTGGCTGAAGGTCAGCGCTACATGTATGAGGCTGCGCTGTTGGAAAAAGAAATGATAAGCAGAACTGAACACTCCAGATTCTACTGACTGATCATACTGGAGAAGTGAAAAAACTCATCATACTCAAAACAGACAACATGCAGATATTAATCTGCTTGTTTACGGAGCATTCTGTTGACGGACATCTTTCTCCCACAATGCACTGAATACAGGAAACAGAAGAAATACTCACAGCAACAAAACGTTAGAACAAATACCAGATTTTGAAAGCCGAAATATTACCAAAAAAACAAGAACAATACATTACTTTCTCTTGTCAAGTATTGAGCTTAACGGTAATATGTTTTGTATGAACAGTCTTGTTGCCATGAAGCTGCATGATGTGACCTTCGACCTCAACCAGGAGAAACTGAGGCATCAATGAAGGGACACTTCCCCTCACAGACACTTGACTGTTCCAACCATAAAATCAGCGCTAAGCTGTTACCACTCTGGATCATTTTCAATATCATTTATCAAAGAAATGAGTGAAATTAAACTGGGCGAATTGTTTCATGAAGCTAGAACGTTCTCAGCTGATGTAATTGCTTTATGAATCTTTAACGTGCAGTTAAGTCAGCAGCAGGGGGAGACGGATCATTACGTTCAAACTAACAGTTAGAGATCAACTGCAGCACTTGTGACACTGTTGGCTCTACTGTAGACAACAAGGGTTCACAGATAACACTGATTTCTTTCACTCGCTCTTTTGACACAAGTACAGTATAATTAGCTTCAGTCAGGATGTCAGTCACTTGATCTGAACTTATTTAGACTGAGTTATTCCTGTCTAGCCTGTCGGTAAACATTTCTGTCCAACTTTTGTCACTTATTTCAAAATAAACTCGCTGACGCAACAGCTGTTGCCATGTTTTAAGTGTCGTTACCGTGGTAACGGATGATATCCTTGTCTGCGGCAAGGTTACAGCAAAAGGCGTGATGTGCTGCTTTCAGAAGCTGGTTTCACCTCCATCGGGAGGTCGTTTTTGTTTTTGCTCGTGTCTCTTGGTTTGTCAGCAGAATTACACAAAAACTGCTGAACAGATTTCCATCAAACTCGGATGGAGGATCGCTCTCAGCCCAAAATAGACCCCATTAACTTTTAGTTGTGGATCCAGAAAAAGGACAAATCCAGGAACGTTTCTCACTGTCTTTAACACTGTGGGATAAGGCATTTTTCTACATGTTTGTACATTTCTCAGTGGATAATGCCTGGATCTGGTTCTGGCTGGTCCAGATCTAAACATGATAATGGATTGCACTTTCTTTCGTTAAAGCACTGGTGAGTTAAGCTGATACAATTTCCTGTGGCACATCATTTTAAAGGTGAGTTAGTTCATTCTCCATCACTCATTGTGTGTTTGTTGGAATGCTACAAAGTTCATCTGCTAAATAACAGAGCAGCCTCCCATCATATAAGTCTATATTGTAGTTGATGGTTTCACCACTTGATGTCACTGTTGATATTGCACACTGTAGCTGCAGATGAAGGTTGTAGACCGGTAGTTATCTTCTCATCATTGCTATTTGTTTTACATACTTTTTTGTTGTTTGGTCATGTTGCTCTGCTATTGCTTAACACAGTGTTTGAAGACAATATGACTCGAGAGAAATCACTCGAAGGTAATAAACACTAAATTAAACAGACGACATGTCATTTTTGTCACTAGGGATCTTGTGCTGGGTGAGGAGTTAACACCAGTTAGTCACATGAGATTCTGCTCTGATCCAGAGCGGTTTACCACAGGGAGGAGAGCTCAGAGATTACTTTGTAACTCCTGTGATTAAAAAGTGGATTCATCTTCACTCCTGTTTATCAACCTGACTGCAGCAGTGATCACAGAGGTGACTGGAGCTGGAGGGGGCAAATAAAGAAGGCAACCAGAGTCTCTGCTGAACTTCCCTCAGAGCTTCACCTGGATTTAAACACATGGACGAACACACCCTTGCTGCTAGCCATTGCTCACTAGCTAACAGCTAATTCGCAGTTGAGTATTCTGATTGGGACGTCACAATCCTACCCTGATCTGGTGTTGTCTGGCCTCCTCCATGGTGCTCAGGGCACAGCAGTGAGCCTCCTGGAGTCGATGCTCTCTCCTCTGATGTTCCCTCTGCATCTCTGCAAACACACAAACACACACACACACACAGACATTAAAACAACTTCTTTCAAACAGATGCCTTTCCGTTTGCTTTACAAGACAGATGATATGAACAGAATGTGACAACATGTCAGGCACTTGATTTTGATTCGCTCCAAAATAAAGTGCAAACATTTTTTCAGAACTTGATTCAACTTTCAGAATTTCCATGCGTCTTCTTATGCGTGATTTTTATTTGGCATTGTAGAACACCATTCAACATCCCCAGTCTTGTAAAAACACACCAATAACAAAACACAGAGGGAGCGCTCGTGTTCCAGCTCATCTTGAATTTATATTTCAGTGCATCACCTTTTTTTAAGGTTCCCATGAAACATCTACTGTTTGCACTCAGAGCAGCAGGAGGAGGGCAGAAAACACAACTCCATAAAATATGCACCAGTTTCACCCAAATCAGTAAATAAAGTTGTTAAGGTTCCTTTTTTTCCCTCCAAGTTACAACATTTTTAGGTGTGTGTGTACAGATATCTGTGTTATTATACATCAAAATGTTTTCTATGATTTCCCAGGAGACTTTCTGATCAAACATCATGACTTCATCTCATTTTATCCTGTTGGACATTTGTGTATTGGAACTGGGGTCAAAGTGACCTTGAACTCAATTCATTCTTGAGTCATGGTGGAGATGGTGGATGGACTAACATTTCTGTAACGCTCTTCCAGTCTCCTGTTGGCCCAAAGCGCTTTACTACACTAGTCACATTCACACACTGATGACCGAGGCAGCCATTCAAGGTGCCAACTTACTCATCCAGAGCTCATCCGGAGCAACTTGCTCTTATCTTGCAGATACTGTAATATCTCGCTCAAGGATACTTTGACATGCAACCGGGGGAGCTGGGGATTCAGACCAGCAACCCCTCCAAATGCTGAATGACCTGCTCTATCTCCTGAGCTGCAGCTGCCCCGACGTTTTATCACATTTGTAGTAATTCCCTGGAGGGTGTTCTTGAGATATCCTGTTCACACGAAAGGGCTGTACGTAAGGCCGGACAGACAAACCGAGAACACGACGCCTCCGGACATGGCTGTCACCGAGTGGAGGCATAAAAGCACTAAAACTAAAAAACTGGTGTTTTTCCATCATGGTATTAGCATGGATATCGTTAGCATGTCATTCTGTGTGCGTGCCACAAGTAGTTTTTTTTTTTATACCTCGTCAGAATAATCAACAGATGACTCAACAATGGAAATAATTTGCCCTTAATGTAACACCAAGGCTACAGGAGACTAATCAGTGAACTGTCACTATATGCTATTTAATGCGTAATAAAAAATAAATATAATATGATCAGACATTTTGTTGAATCTTTGGGGTCAGACTGACTTCAGCTGTGGACAGTGAGCATCAGCTGCAGCTACTGCTGACGGACAGGAGCGTAGGCCAGCTTACCTTTGAGCTGTTGGCTCAGTAGCTCCCTCTCCTGGTTGAACTGAGACTGCAGCTGCTGCAGGGCCGACTGGGACTGAGACAGCTGCAGCTCCAGGGACTGCTTCAATAGAGAGATCTGTCCAGAGAGAGACAGAGACGTATAATTACTGGTGTTCCAGCTGAAGGACGCGACAGTCAGAAGAAGCAGCCGGACAGGCAGACAGGGACAGGTCTTAACAACAGTAATTACATACAGTGAAAATACAGTGGCTTTGTGTCTGAGCAGCGGCAACACATTCAGTGTTTTCTTTAGAGAAAGTGGTTGTTGGAAACACGCATCTTGAGGAATGTGTAATGAGGTCAACATTAAAAGAAACGGCTGCTCTGTCTCTGTCTGCGTTTTCTTCCGCGTCTCGCATTCTTTAATCCTCGGATGCAAACGGTTTGTTTTACAGACGTTCCGACTTCGGTTGAGATGCTGTGACAAACACTCAGTGGTGATATCGACACATTGGAAATAAGCCACAGCGAGCGCTCGCCGCCCGCTGTCTCAGTGAGCCGACAGCTTGTCAGACTGTCAGCGCGCAGAGCCAGATAGCATGAAGCCAAGCAGCCTACGTCTCATCAAGGCACACAAAACGGTTTTGTTTTGGGGAAATATGTGAACTATCAGAGGCCTAAGTGAACTCTCTCAGCCCGCCGGCTCTGGCCCTCCACATCACATTCTTCTTCGAGCTCAGCCAGTTAAATCCCCCGGCAGGATTTAGCACCGTAGGCACACTACAAAAGTGAGGGCAAGGTAAGATGGATTTAAAATGAGAGGATGAGGAGCAGGGCTGGGATGAGGTTTGCTCTGGATCTGGATTTAAACAGACAGACAGATGATATCCTCTGTCCACTATCTGTCTGCTACAGCATTTCATACTTTACACGTACAGAAATTAACCAGACGAGATTAACAAGGTAACAAGGCTTCTTGTACTTCCTGTACCTCCCTGCTTACCCTCAAATCATAGATGAGGAAAGACACATGTCAAAAGTCAACCTGACTGATGGAGAAGGTTTGGACGGTGCTGTGATACAGAAGCATCTGCTGCCGTACCACCAGACTACAGAGCAGCTTCAGCCCTCAGGCTGTGAGACAAGGACGTCACTGTGTGTTGAAATGTGGCAAAGACATCAGGGCTCAAATTAAAAAAAACATTTTCTAAACATTATTCAACACACAATGTGATTTCCAGCAACGAGGAGCTCACGTGAAGCCAGAGAAGATGGTCACGCCGGAAAGAAGCTGCATATTGGCAAGTAAGATTTAAGTCCACCTCGTGTGTTGACGTGTGAGCGTCTCCCTGCAGTGTGTTGGAGGAGGCTGTGAGTCTCCAGCGGTGCTGCGGCTTCAGTCGAAGCTGTAAGTGGGTCAACACGGCGCAGATGACTATAGTTCCACCTGTGTCCATTTGTCTTCATCAGCCTGAGGCAGCTGTGTCTCTATCCTTTAGATGTGTGTCTTTGTTTGAAGGGCTGTGTATACGCACAAACTCACACACGCACACATGCATGAATATATGTATTGTGTATTTGTGTGAGTGCTGAAGGTTTCAGTCAGTCCCATGGGATCGTTAGCTAACTATTTCTGCTGTATTCTTGCAGAAAGCTAAAGGGTTAAAGGAGCTTCCTGTTTTAGGAATTATCAAAGTTTATTGTATGCACACCTTTAAACAGAAAGCTAACAAATTAATATAATACTTTTAACAGAGGAGTTCAGATGAATGCCTTTAAAGGAATAGTTGGACCTTTTGGAAAACACGCTTAGTTGTTTTCTTGCCGCAGCATCAAACCAAACGATGTCTGTGGGTTCAGTGTGGAGCTGGAGCCAACAGCTGGGTGGCTTAGCTTGGCACAAAGACTTTAAGTTCAGAGGCATTCTTTCAGCTGTGTTTTACTCTGAAATGACCTTCCAGGTGGAGAATAAACACAATGGACACACACACACTGGACAGACACTAATACACAGACACAGAACACAGCTGTGACGCCACGGAGCTCAAATAAAAAAAAAGAATAAAGCAGCATTCAACAGAGCCCTTTGATGAGACAAGACACACATACACACACACTAATACACACTGGCGTCACACACAGACATTCATATAGAGTGTAAGCTCCTTAGAGGTTCGCTGTGACATTGTTTGATGTTTATTTTCAGACACTTTAAAGTGCAGCATTTTGTACTGACTCACATTCACACACCAACGCCAACGGAGCTGCATTCAGATAACATCAGTTCACCGAACACGCCTTTATGACATTACTCAGTTATTAGGGCAAGATAAAGGGCCCGGCTCGGCCTAATTCTCTACTCAGTTAATCAATTGTTTGATACGATATTGATATATTTTCTTTATTATTATACAAGGTCAAAGGTCTTTGTCGAGCTGTTGCATTTATGTTAATGTACATTTTCAGACAAATACAAATTGAAAATAAGACCATCCAAAATATCAAATTAACCTGAATACACCAGATAATTCCTGGATCTTACCCTGTATCCAGATTAGCACCATGATGTTAATGTGATAATGTTTCTCCTCTGTGTGAAACAACAAATCCAGAAGATTTCCTCTGAACTGGACCTTTAACTTTTCAGTGTTTAACCATAAGGGTCACAGGCTGCAGGGGGGTGAAGACGCCTTAAAACTTGTCAAGCTGGCTTTGGTGTTTGTTGGCGCCGGCTTGTCAGGAAGTGTTAATCTGAGGCCACCGGTGTCCTGGCAAAATCAGGACGAGCCTCTTTTGACGTCTTCGGTTGTGACTCGGCCGAGCTCTGAATTACCCAGAGGCAGTATGCTCGGCACGGACTGCTGTGTGAGTGTAAGTCGACAATCGCCTGAGCTCCCAGCCAGCGTTTCCAATTTGGACCGGAGCCGGTTACACTTTACTCCAGCAATCAAGAGACATATAGGAGAACTGAAACTATTCATTCTAACTGCAGTTCATATCCACATATACACAGAGTGCGTGTATATATAAACTGCTGTATATAAACTGCTGACATATGTGTATGTACAGCATAAGTGTGTGTGAGCGCTTTGGGTACAAACTCATTAAAAACAGAAGCTTTTGTTTTCTGCTCCGAGCGAAGAACACAGACATCGGACCGAAATAGCACAAGCTGAGAAGTGAAATCCTTTTCAGGCCAATTTGTTGTGTGTGTGTGTGTGTGAGAGACTGATGTGAAATGTAAAGCAGGTGAACTGGCTGTTAATCACCCTCACACACACACACAGTCAGAGGCAGCAGACTGTAAGAGCTGTTGAGAGAGCGTGTGAGATGGTGGCGTATCTCTCCTTGGACACACTGGATTTTTTCCGCTGCAGGCTTTCTCCAGGCCTTCACATCGAGTGGAGCCGTCAATCAGAGTGATTCCCAAAGTGGGTGCGGGTGGGGTGGGGTCACGGTTGGGGTGTCCTTACTTCTATCAAAAGCCAGGGAACGGATAAAAGTTGCTTTCAAGTACAGTAATCCTGCCTTAAAATGGAAATTTTCAAACGTGTTTCGGAGGCTTCTCCTCAGCGAGAGGAAGACACTCTGCAGTAAACATTAAATAATCCTATTTTACACTCAGGGCAGCTTACTGTCAGTCAGCGGAATGAATTTGTGGGTCAAGAAGAAGAAGAAGGAGACTAATTTATGCTCTATGTTTGACACTTAAGGATACAGATGGAGCCTTCTGTTCTTATTCGTCGTTCATATTTCTGCACGTTTTCTCAAAGCATATGGACCAACGGAGCAGTGCCTCTGGTAGTCGTTGGGGGGCAATGTCGCGGTGTAGCAGATAGTTTACACAAGACACAACCGGATAGGAAGAAGTTTTAAAAATGGCTACCGAACAGAACCCAAGCTGCAGCCTTCACTGTGTGTGTGTGTGTGTGTGTGTGTGTTTGTGTGAGAGTCCATGTGTGTTACCTGTTCCAGCAGGTCCTCCACCTTCCTCTGCCAGCCCTCCCTCGCTGCCATCATCTCCAGTTCCTTCTGCTGCGAGACCTGAGTCAGCGCCGCCTGTTTGTCCGCTTCGTAGTCCTCGCTCAGCTCCTCCTTCAGCAGACGCACCTCCTCCCTGCAGACACACACGGGTGGAGCTCGGTCAGAATGAGATTTGTGTATCCAACCTGAGAATTTGCGACGAGCACAAGTGAGAGTGAGGGTCTGTTACCGCAGTGCATCCCTCCACTTCTGGTCCAGGTCGTCGGCCATCTTGTCCATCTTCTGCTTCTCCTCTGTCCTGATGGACATCACTCTGGCTTCATGCTGCTGTCTCTGCGTCTCTATCTCCTCCTGCGAACACACAAAAGTGCACACATTAACAAACAGGACACGGACAGAAAGCGAGGGGTTATGCCGATCACTGCATCCTGAATAACAACATGCGAGGCTCCGAAAAGTAAGTAAAAAAGCTCCAGATGCAGCTCTTCATCGGCAGAACGGTGGATGAGTCACAGTGCCCACCTCCACGTGTATTTATAACGCCGCGGCTACAGGGCATGTTTGATGAGCTGGCTCACAGGCAGAGAGAAGCTAAACTCGAGCAGGTCAGCTGTTTGAGCTCCTGAAGAGGCTCCAGGGTTTTACCTGCCGCTGATGGCCTCATTAGAGCGGCGGGAAGCTCTTCTCTTCAGCTCTGAGGTGATGAAATTCAGGCTTTTAGAGTTTTGTGTGAACTGGTGCTTTAAGTGCCAGAGGTAAAAGCACCTGTGATGGACAGTAAGTGCTATTAAATGTGACATTATCAGACTGTTCAGTGCAGGACTTGGGTAGCTTTCCACCACTGTTTAATAGTAAGTACAGTTCCGATGCTGTAAATAGCAGAGCATTATATTTCAACACAACATATCCTGTACAGTATGTACAGCTGTATAGCCTCAAACAGATACATCACATCATAACGATGTATCTTTCAAACTGCTGTGTCTAGAGAAAAAAAAACATATATTAGAGCACGTTTCCTCTTTCTTTCACTCGCTTTCAGCCACTTCCGTCCACAGCGGCTGCCAGAAACACTTAAAACTTCCATGCAGCCCACTTCAGTTTGGACTATTTCCTCCTTTGAATGAACTTCTTGGTTTCAGTGTCAGCAGTGAGCGACTCTTGGGTTCGTGCCCTGCTAAACAACATCTGTCTGTATTCACAGTGGTGCGGGGGCTCAGCTGGCTCGGTGCTGGTGCCTCTCCTGCGACCGGCTCACAGCGTAGACGCGATACAGCCCTTTTTTTTTTTAACGGGCTAAATCCGCTCTTTTTATAGAACATGAGCCCTGGTGGGAAAGAAAAGAGCAGCACTCTAATGATCACTCCTCACTCTGTCCTCCATCCCTCTTTTATTGGATGATTTTTATTCGCTCGTTCATGTTTCAGCCTCAGTTCATCCGCTCCATTTGATTTATCTTATTATTTTACTCCTCACTAATCATCTTGAATAATAATATCATGAAAAAAACAACCAGTCCTCTTTCCATTCTCCTTTTATAGATGCTCACACACAGCAGCAGCAGCGGCAGCGGCAGGGCTCTTTTCACACGCAGGACCACTCAATTCATAATAGCCTCATCATCATTATCTCACAGCTGGCCTTCAGTTAAGTCTTATTTCCTGCTTTCAGAGCGCTCTGCCCCTCTCCTTCCTTCCTCTCTATCGTCCTCACCGCCTCTTCGGAGGGAACACTCTCTGAAACACAGGCCCGAAGAGGGAAACATCTGACTGGTCGCACATCCTAATCCAGTGACTTGATGGATCACCTGTGAGTCGAATTAAAGTTGCCAAGTCTCTGAGGGCCCACACACGCTAAACTGACAACCACGCATTTGCGACAAAAGGCTCAGGACGGCAGATGTACAGGCGGAGAATCGTGAATACTACAGTGACAGAGCCTCAATAGGCTTTCCTTTCTTTTCATGATGCTCATCTCCTGCACTGATTCCCTGAGCTGAACAGTCAGACTGATTACTCTCACCAAGGCTTCTCCACTGATTCAACAAGCCCAACTGGCTGGAAAGCCACCAAACAAGGGCCGACTACAGACTCAAGACCAAGACTTGTACTATGTAACTCTGTAAGGTGAGACACCTTTGTTTAATCAGGTCCAGCAGGTAAAACTTCTCATTACAAACTGAAAAATCAGCCTCTTCTGCTCTGATGAAACACTTCGTTTCAATCACTTTGGTGACCTGATGGAAGTCTACAGACTGAAACATGTGAGATAAATGACGTGAGTGCTGGCGACAGTGTTAAATCAGGTGAAGTTCAAACAGGCTGGACAGGAACCCTCTGTGACTCATCTGAAGAGTGCGACTGTAGTTCAGAGCCCAGCTGCCTTCTGTACAGTGCTTAGTGTCCTCACGTGTAGTGACTCAGCAGGTTACTCTCCTCTCAGACTCTCAGTATATTCAGGGCTGCCTTTTTACTCTTTATCCTGCAAAATGAAGGTGAACAGAGAGGTCAAGCAGATGATGGCTCATGACAAGGTCAGTGGCCCTGCAGTTTACTCTCCACACCGGCAGGAATAAAAACATTATGTGGAGTACAGAACTCAAATTTGTGGACTCGACTGGTTTATGATCTTCCACTGGGTCAAGTCATATCATCTCTGCACTTAAGGTAACAGCTGTGACTCAAGTCTCAAGCAAGCAAGACAGACTCCATGCTCAAATATGAGAATTGATCACAAGGAAAGTCCAAGGCTCTCTCTTTTGAACGTAGGAAACGCCTGTATTGTCCTGGCACGAACCTTAACGACAAACACTGATGAGTTTCAGCATCGAGCGTTCATCAGGGAGTCAAACCATCAGAGCGGCTGCTTTTCTCAAAATCTATGATTGGATCCGACTTTGGATTTTAAGCCCAGGATTCGTTTTTGACTATCAGTTTAAATATTTCGTTCAGCCCTGCCAGTGTTAGACTATCACATCTAGAATCGTAAAGATTAACAGATCGTTGGTTTTACGTCCTGACAAACTATATTTTATAGCAACAGCTTGTCTTTTCATAGTTTAGGGTTAGACAAGTTCAGATGCTATTCACCAAAAAGTCCAGAGTTTAACTACAAACACCAACTTTCAGTGATTCAAACACACACGACAAAAGATAGAAATTAAGTTTGTTACAAGATTCAGTTTCTCAAATTTGTCTAGAGTGAACCCTCTTCGAAAACTAATCAGTAAAGGATCTCTTTAAAAAAACATGAATAAATGTCAGAGTTTGCTCTGGTACCATTCAGCTGATCTTCTTCACAAAGGGGAATAGTCTTGAAGTGACGCTGCAGGCTAATGCTAATCTATCTGCAGACTGACGCTAAGCTAGTTGCAAACTAATGCTTAACTAGCTGCAGGCTAATCCTAAATTTCACCTCAATCTATTACTATTTTAGAATGAAAATCACAACACACCTCTCATTTACTGGTGGAGGTAGTACAGACATATACATAAGTGGCTGGGCACCATCTTTAATGGCAGCTCCATGTGTTGAAAACAAGCAGGAATCTCCTTGTGTTGTTTGATGCTAAAACATTATTGATTTCATCAGTGCTGTTTTTTGGCTGTTGAGCTTCATTGTGACATTTCATTTGAACACTTTATTTTATTGGTCAGTCATTTCAGAATCACTTCCTGATGATGTCTGAAACATTTCCTGGAGAGAACGGTGGTTGTGCGTTAAAGTACAGACAGTGTTCCACTACCCAAGAGTCTCAAGTCTGAATGTGAACTGTGAATGTTGCCTGCAGGCAGCGTACCAGTCAGCCAAAATAGAGGATAAAGTTTCCAATTATAAATAAATCATGATATAAACATGAATATTTCCTTGGGTTCAGAACATTCCAATAGTCCCTATAAGAAAGATAGGATGTTGTTGTTTCTATAATTCCAATCTGATCCTCACCTGCAGGTCTGTAAGCAGGTTGCTGGTCTCTCGGACTCTGGATCTTGTTGCATCCAGTTCGATCTTGAGTTTCTCCTGAGTTTCCCTCAGACAGCTGATCTGTGTCTGAGCTGAGCTCAGGTTCTGCTCCCCCTCCCTTACCAGCTCCTGGAGGTGGGACACCTGGAGAGATCAGCAGAGTCAATCACATCATCATCATCTTCATCATCATATCAGCAGAGGATCGGTGATTCAGGAGAGACGTGTCGCATCCTACCTCCTGGTTGGCCATGTTGAGCTTGGCCGAGAGCTCCTCTTTCAAGTTGTCGAGCTGCTGCTGAAGGCGGTCGCGCTGCTCCTCCAATGACAGTCGCTTAATCTCAAACTCCTGACTCATTTTCTGGAGGGGAGAAGGAGGAGGAAATAAAGAATGAGAGGAGATGCGAAGGCGAGTGAGAAGAAGTGGACGGGCTAGGAGAAAAGATCGGAGATGGAGGAAGATCCACAGTGTTGGGAACAACCGTGAAACCACAGATTTATTCAAACAAGGAAAACACAAATGTTTATCTTTGAGAAATGATCAGTGCATGTGTCTAGTGTGAAGGGTTAGCAGCTCATTCTTCTCCTTTTCTACAGAATTCACTCTGAAATACCCTCAGAGTCTAATCTCTTAAAAAGGAGGGAGTTAAGCAGCCACTGTAAATCCCATTTGTGCTGTAATATGGAGCCATGGCAGTTGTTGAGAGAGGAGCCCGGCTACCGAATGAAGACAGGCACGTGCGGTGTCAGTTCAATTTAAAAGGCCATTTCATCAAACCAACCATTTCCCATAATCCCTCTCACCACAGCGCCAAATCTTGCGCGGGCAGCTCTCAACTTCTCTCATGAAAAACTTTCCTTCCTCTGTTTCCTGCTGTTATGGTTTCTGACAAACAAGCATCACTATACTATAAAAAAATTATAAATCTATAAACCATTTTAAAAAATAGCTGAGACTGAGCCAAGACAAGCTGTTCTGTAACCAGGAAGTACACCCTGAAGCTAGTAACCTTTACAAACATGTGCACTTTTCAATTCTCGTCTTTGCCTTTGGTGCGTAGCTCATGAAGAGATTTGATAAAGATCAGGAGGACGGGTTGGGTGGTCGGTGACAAAGGTGAATACTTTTAGTAACCCGGTTAACTTGTGACGCAAACATAAAAAGAATGTCAACGGGAGCATGTTAGGGTTCAGTATCTTGCTCAAGAATGCTTGGACACGCAGCCAGGGGATTCTAATCAGTAACCTTCCTTTTATTGGGCGATCCGCTCCAACCACCTGAGCTACAGCCGCCCCAGCAACTAATAAGAACAAGTGCTAAAGGGAAAGAACAGGAAAAGTAACAGGAGATGTAGTTCAGCATCGGAAAATAAGAAAAAAACAGCTTTCCTGGTTAAAACGACCTTCTAGGCCATTCAAATATAGATTTCAGAGTTTATGAGGTGCCCTTGAATGCACCATGAAGTCCATGTCAACATGACCTGCTTGGCTGAGGATCTGAAGACTACAGTATAGCTAATTTTGTACAAACATTTCCATCCTGAGTGAATCTGATCTTGGCGAGGGTTAATTTTGGATTTTGGACAAGCCCCCACACCGATGACTGAATCCACCTCCATCCAAAACAGTGCACTGAGCTGCAGATGATTAGATGTGTGACATCCCAGCCTCTGTTCGCCTCTGGCCTTAAGTAGTCCACTGAATTATAAATGAATACAGCGCAGCGCAATTTGTGGAATTAGTCCTTTCAATGCCTCGTTCCAGAAACTCGTTAGTATCTCGCTGACAGACACTAAAGCACAATGTAAGAAAGATGAAGAGGATAAAATGACCAGTATTGTCTGGTCTTAACGTCTCTGTCCTCCTCTTCCTCCCTCATTTCCTCCACAAAAAACAGACATTAATCTAAAGATGATGAGGCACAGCAGCTCCGCTTACATAATGTTTCCTTTTTCATCATTTCTCTCTCTCTCTCTCTATCCCTTCCCTCCACCGCTCCGTCTTTGAGGGAATCTATAAACACACACCCACATGTTCACACACACACACACACGCACGCACTCACCGCTCTCACTTGGCTCGGAGGCAGGATTTAATGTCAATGAAAATCAACCAATTAGCAGTCAGCTTCAAACAGCATTGGAAGCGCGAGCCCGAGAGGGGGAGAACGAGGGGAACGTTACGAAAGAGGACGACATATGGGGAGAGACAGAGACAGAGAGAGAGAGAGAGAGACAGCTCCAAATTATTTAAAACTCAGAGAGTGTGTAATCATTTGTGAGGCAGGAGAAATGTCTTCATGTGAGAGGAGAAAGTGATAATCCGCACTCTTTCACAAAGGGAGTTGTTGTTCCTGTGTGGCGGCTGTCTGCCTCCGGGCGGCAGAGTGTGTCGGACCCTTCATGTTGACTGAGTGCAGGTGGAGCCAAGCGAGCAGAATAAATCAGGTGTAATGCGCTGTGAGGACAACAGCGATCCATTACGCCGCCGACCGATCGGGCGTCCACTGCCATCTGATCCTTCAGTGCCATCGTCGCGCAGACCCTGATTCACTGCCGCCTTCGAGTTTATCACGAGGAGTAGTGTTGTCATTGTGCATCATCAGCCCTGCACGGGGCTGACAGCAGGTCACACACATATTTACAGCTCTGTCTGTGTTTACTTATGGCTCACAAAGGGATCATGCGACTGTTCACTACACATCCGATTGGATCTGACATGGTCTCACTCTCCTGGTGGCTTTAGCTTTTCTCTGTTGTCATGTTGAATCCCCGTACATTGGTATTTATCCATGTCAAGTGTGGAAGCCTTGTGTAAAACTATTAAAATGAGGGGGGTCGGCCCAATCAGGTGCAGCCAGGGAGTGTTGACACCTTGATAAAACAACCCTGATGATGTCACAGTGATGTCAGAGGTATCTTTTTTTAACAAAATGGCTACGCGACACACTGAGCTCCACCTGCGCTGCACTGATCGGGACCATTGTTCATTTGAAAGCTCTTAGCAGTGTCTACATGGTGTTCGCGCGGCTCCCACAGCAGTTTACAGCAGCGCGAGTAACAGCGAAGCCCTCCTCTCCTGTTTATTCATTCACGCTGTTATGAATTAATTGGACCTGCGTAATGTGATGCGATGCTGCTGCTCCTTTGGCAAACGGGGACATTTGTATTCCTTTCACGCAAGCTCCTTTGAACTCCGAGACAGAGGAGAGAAAATGAAAGGAAAAAAAAAGAATGTGCAGAGGAGAGAACGAAGGCGCGGAGGGAAACACGGCGCAGCGCTGTTGTTTCCGCGTCTTAATGTTGACCTAATTAAATGTGTGCAGCCGGTTGAAGGAGCTGCTCATTTCTTAGAGATGCATATTTTTTAAATGGCTGAGGCCGCTCGCTCTGAGGCGGGAACTTAATTATGATGCCGCTGCCTTAAACAGATACAAAACCCTGCGAGCCGCGTGTGTCGGTACATCCCTCACTTACAATAATGGCCTTTCATGTTTTACCACCAGGGGGGCCTTATGGAAGGCTCATAATAATAGAAAAAAGGGTCAAAAACAATTGCTACTGAAGACTATGAGATGCAGTTAAAAACCACCTTGAGGTTCGGAGTACTGTCTACTGATTTCTACTTCTACTGTCTACATTTCCCATTCTTCTTCAGTGTGTCAGAGAGACGCGGGATCTTAACTCACCGTCATGAGGAGTTTCTTCTCCTCCTGCTTCTCCTGCTGGGCCTCCTCCGTCATGGCCTGGTGCTTCTCCTCCATCTCCTCCAGCGCCCTGACCTGCGCCTCCCTGAAGCGAAGCATCTCCTCCTCATAGTGACCTCTGAGCCTGGAGAGCTCCTTCTCGTAACCCTGGTGCTCCTCGCGCAGTGACTGGGGAGGAGAGACAACAATTACTTCAGACTGTCTGCGAGCTGCTCTGACCCTCACACTGGACTGAAGGGCTCACCAGTACCTGTTCTAGTTTGAGCACTTGCTGTTTGTGCTGCTCGTTGGCCACCTGGCTCTGGTTGAGCAGGGCCTCCCTCTCCTCCTCCAGCCTGCTGATCTTCTCCTTCAGCCGGTTCTGCTCCTGGTCCAGGTTCCGGATGGTCGCCTCATGTGACATCTGGGTGGCCTGCAAGGAGCCAATCTGACCTGGGGACAGTCAGATTCACATCAACAGTTCAGTCAATGAGGCGCCACAGCGAGCACTCAGAGCAGTTCTGAATACAACTGATTGGGGCATTGTTGCACTGATATTTCGCCGCTCTGTTTCATCAACACATGCCGCAGCTGTTCATCCCTCATCCACAGGCTCCCCTGAGGAAGACTCCCCGCTCAGAAAACTGTCAGAGGACTGGTGAACGGGAGAGGGGAGAGGAGAAGGAGTGCGGCGCGTTTCGGTCTGAAATTAAGTGGGAAGAAAAGAGCAGATGTGCCAAGAAGAGAAAGTCGTCGCAGGAGAGATTACATGACAAGTGTTCCTCTCTTGAATGGATTAGAAAATGTTTAATCCGGAGGTGTCAAGTGGAATCAAAACTCTACCCCAAACAAACACCTTTACTTGAGGCGATTCTGATGAAGCTCCATGTAGATGCCTTAAAGCGGAAGGCGTCTTAAGATCTTGTATGGATGTGAGGGAAAACATGTTTAGGGCTGGAGGAGCCAGTCAGCAGGAGGAGGCTGACTTACTGCATGTTTTGTTTTAATGTGGTAGGTGGTGGGTGAGAATTCGTCATAATAGACATAAGAACATGAGAATAAGCTTTGAGCTGGACAGGTAACACATGTGTGTGCACAGCAGCATACTATGCAGCAGCGACTGATAAGAAGCCCGTCTCACTGGCTTTATGGAGGATCTCAGTTGCCTGCTGCTGGACTCGTTCTCTGCTGCCCTCCAGTTCATACTCGGTGTCCTTCAGCTGCATCACCCAGATCTCTCCGTCCTGGATGGCTTCTTCCAGCTGCTTGTGCAGGTTCTGCAACACACAAATACACAGAAAGCACACACTGTACTCACAAACCAGCAATTAAAATGTTTGAGCATTTTAAAAGCCAACCATCTCTCCCACCACAGCCTAGAGTCACAGACACACACCCAGCTTTTCAGACTCTATAGATGTGCCTGCAAGAGCTGAAGTGCACACTACTTTAGATTTTCCACCGCTCCAAGATCTTAAAAAAAAAAACATTTTAGTCTTTGTATTCTGCTGCAGCTGTTTTCCATCTAATTTAGCCCACTTTCCTACCCAAATTGAACCCAGAGCAACTCTCAGATTGTTGATGCTATGCTGGAATGAGCACAGCTGAGAAATCTTTTCATGTGGTAACAAACAAGGGCCTCAAAAGTTATGGTCACATATCATGTTGTGAATATTTTTTGACAGATTTTGTGATTGAGATATGATTGCACCACAAGTTTTCATTTTCACAGAAAAAACTATCAATACTAGAATGACACTCAGTAGAGCGCATACCTCTGCCAAGCCCTGATAGTGCCCTTGAATGAAGTCCTATTTTTACTCCCTGTGCAGTGCCATTCAGGCTCTAATTAAAATCCTGATGATACGATGATTTGTTGGCGTCTGTATCAAAAGAACATGTTTTCTAATATCCAGAGAATTTTTATTTTGCTGACCTGTGCAGTGCTGTCAGCAACAAATCATTGTTGCACACACACACAAACCTTGATAGTTCCCTCTGCGTTGGCCAGTGACGTCTGCAGTCTGTTGGTCTTGTCCCGGTTCTCTCGGGCCTCCTCCTGTGCTTTCTGCAGCTCGCTCCTCAGCTTGGACAGCGAGCGCTGCAGCGCTGCTTCCTGAGCCTGGAACTCCTTACGCAGCTCAACCTTCACATGAGCAGAGGATCAGAGACGTCAACACACAAAATATGAACACAAAAATATGTTTGGCACCAGCCAGTCGGCTCTGATTAAAGTTCTGATAAACCCATGGGATGGTATCTGTCCCCCGCCAGACAGCAGATATATTTCACTCAGCAGTCTGTGGAGATCCAAGCAGAGCTAAAAGAGCCTCAATATAAGACTTAACAGTCACATGCTGATTTTATAAACAGTGTACGAAGACATTTCATCTGCAATAGAAATATTTCCTGAGTGTCTTCATCAGTATTCTGCTTACTGTGATGTTATTTCTTGGAGTGTTTTCAAATGCTCAAAATGACCACAACTGGAAAAACTAGAGTCAAAATTACAAAACACACAATGACCGTCTGCGTCTGCGGTCCGACAGGTGGAGACGTGAAGGATGTGAAACGTTCTGTGCGTCAGTGCTGTGGGTTTACCTCGGTCCTCTTCCAGGCCAGCAGGTTCTCTGTGGTGAGCTGGTGTGTTCTCCTCATGGCCTCCAGCTCCCTCTCGTAGCACTCCTGAGCCTTGGCCAGCTTAGCCTCGTAGTCCTCCACCAGGCGGACCTTATCCTTTGATAGCTCCTCCACCCGCTCCATCAAGGCCTCCACCTACACACAAACACAGATACATGAAGGACAACAATGTTTTTCTTTTCCTGTAGGTTTGAATGTGAGTCATAGTGAATGCAAGCTTTTTGGTAAGTTTTTGAAATGAAACCATCCACTGCGCTATATTATCATAATCTATGTTTTTAAAGGTTAGTCTTTAATAATTTGTTGTATTAGATAGTTAGCAGTCGAGAGGGGAGAAAAAATGAGAATAAAAGAAGAAGATGACATGCAACAGAAGTCCATGGTTTTACTCAATACATCTGCAGACTTTAGAGTAGACTCTAAACTGCACCAACTAAACAACTTGTGTTTTTTTCAGTTTTCATGCTCGGAACACCTACAAAGCCTCCAAAACAGCAATTACTCCAACAAGTAACTTGCCGCATGAACTCTGCACTATAACATGCTTCAGTCCAGCAGTTCTGGCCTCCAACAGAACATCTGCCTCCCTTCCTCTCTCACTCTTAGCCCACCTCTTGTCTATGGAGCTCGGCCAGTTTCTCCTGGTCTTCGGTGGAGGAGGCGCTCTGGTTCTGCTGGTTGTTGAGGAGTTCCTCCACCTCCTGCCGGTGGCTGGCCCTCAGCTCCTCCAGTGCTCGCCGCTTCTCCGCCTCAAACTGGGCCTGTGCCTGGCTGAACGCCCGCAGCTTCTCCTCAAAATCCCGACGCATCTCCTCCACCTATTGGAACCACCAGACATATTCTGTTCCGTCTCAGTCATCCCAGCCAAGTCTGTGCCTGTGCCAAGCTAAACGCTAACAGGGTCTCTTAAAATCTCCCTGTGATAATAAAAGATGTGCACAATTTGGAATTCAATTATGCTGTCGGTAAACGTATTGGTATTTTCTCTCAGTGCGGAAAGAGATGCTCGCAGCTGCTCTCCACCTTAGTGGGGTTAGGGTTAGTGTTCCCCAACAGCACAGGACTTCGAAGCTTCGGTGATGATTATCAAATTACCAAAAATTCAAAGTTCTGACGTTAGGTTGGGGGTTGTGGGGAGGGGGTTCGTGCACAACATATTATTAACCTATAAACCTGGTTTATACTAAGGTTTCAGACATACTAAAAAACCTCACATAACGATTTAATAATAAACAGATCTCTTTGGTACTGAAGTTTGTCAGTGACTGATTATATGTGAATCAGTACTTGGTAGTTCGATGTAATTCTGTATCCTTAAAAGTACTGGGTTCAGCCTGCAAAGCTAGCTGTGTGAGAGGCGAGCTTTGATGCTCCCTCGTTGGTTTTTGTGTGCTCTGGATTTGCACCTAATTAAACCTCATAGAGGTTCATTCTCTCGTTCCTTCTTCCCTTCCTGTGCTTTTCTCCCTGTACAGCCTCTATACGCTCTTCCTGTCCAATACTGGTTTGGATGTTGATTACCGTGGCAGCCGTAGATGCTTCGAAGCTCGAAGCATTTGGGGCAGCCCCACACCTCGTCTTGTTGGACTGTGTCATCGGAGGACGTGACAGACGTGAGGTAGAAAAAATATACAAACATGTAAAATGGGATGTGATGTCATGTGATGCAGAGAGCCGAGGGCGTCTCGCTGGCCGAGCTGGAGGCGGACAGCGCGAAGGCAGAGAGGGAGACGGGAGTCAGACCGACGCTAACATACACCAACATCACATGTGAACACACCTCAGCTGTGCTATACACACTGCCAGCAGACTCTACAGAAGCAGGCGGACATGGTCTCGTGTCATGTGATGGTATGATGTGATACATGTCATCATGTTTGATATTCAGATACCCTGCATCTCTTTACATTCTGGATTGGTTTATGTCCTATTTATGACTATAAGATATAACACAGCATACTGTAGGAGGGATTATAGACTGTTCATTCATTCTACAGTACTGTCAGGACAGTATGGGAATGATAGCACAGTTATTGGTGTCAAGTTTTTTGTCTTTTCTTTGTTGTTTTTGCTGTTTTATTATTCCTCGTTTTTGTCTTTGTTTTGTGTGATGTCACTAATCCTTGAAAAGCTGAATTACAGAAAACAGAAGCAATTAAAAAAGAACAGATAAGAGTATCGATAAAGACTTGAACTAATAAGAGAATAATAGCATCAGTATCAATAACATCCTGATTATACACCCCTATTTAGTGGTAGTCTTCCATACAATATCTTAGAAAACATTGATAAACGAAAGCATTTTCAATGCCATTCTACAATTGCGGTGTGAGTGTAAGTACGTGTGTGTGTGTGTGTGTGTGTGTGTGAGTGTGTGTGTGTGTGTGTGTGTGCAGGCTTACCTCTCGGCTCATAGAGACCACTCTCTGTGTGTGCTGGGCCTCGGTGCAGAGCTGGGAGTCCTCCATTCTCTGTCTGTACATCTCAAACTCTGCTAAAGCCTGATGGTCACAAAACATCACAGCAGCCGCGGCACATTATTTCACAGAGACACGTTAAGTTCATGCAGACACCGCTACATTGCATGCCAAGCTCTTGGGTTAAGTTAATTTAAGGCTGTGGCAGAATGACAGAAGAAAGAAGATGTCTCTACAGTGTGCAAACATTTCCACTAAACACATCCACTCTAAACAAGCGCCTCGTGGCGCCCAGCAGCAGTCAGTGACCTGTCTCTTCATGTGTTCGTGGAGCTCCACAGATTCTTCCAGACTGGCCAGCCGCCGCCTCAGGTCGGCCTCGTCCGCCATTTTGCTCTTGTACTGCATGATCTTGTCTCTGGTTTCTGTCACAATGTGTTGGACCTAAACGCGTGGGAGAAAATAAAAAGGCTCGTAATCTCCAAAGCTGCAGAACTTATTTAATGCGGGGCCTATTTTGTTCAATGGAAAACATGAGAGAGGATGTCTCAGACCCACACACGGAGTAGGTGGAAGTAAGTACGTGGAGAATATGTGGAAGCAGAAGTAGGAGCAGGCGCAACACTGCTGCCTCCAACACACGCGGCTTTAAAAAACACTGATTAAATCAACAGCATTCAAACCAGGTTCAACAACAAGATTCAAAGTGTACCGTCAGAGGAGATCAGAAGATTTGAACCAGTCCAGGAGATCTACTCTATAATGCATTAAAGCATTTTAAACAGCTGCTCCTGATACTGATTCCTTATGTTCAGTGTTGAAAGCAGTCAGGGCTGAGCAGTGACTGACAACTGGATTATGGAGGGGACAGTCGACAAGCTTCTCTACAGAGGAAACTGCCACTGTCGAATAAGAAGTAGCACCTCGGGCTGCAGACATACTGTACTACTGTACAGCAGCTCAAATATGCTGCTGACAGTTTAAAGGAACAGTGCAGCTTTTGGGGACTTTTTTACAATGAACTAAACAGTTTGATACCACTCTCATGCCTGTGTTTTAAAGTTCTGTTTTAAAGTGTGCTACAGGCTTCAGCATCGTGACATGTTTCCTGTCAGAACAGACAATAAGGGAGGGACTTGTCACAGATACTGACTGGCATCCTTAGTAACCAGTAGCGCTGAATATGCGTTAAGCCCTCTGGCGTGGAGCTACTGGTTTGCCAACTCTGGCTAGCTACATTTAGCAGGAATTAGCTTTACCAGCTACTTTTAGCAACGAAGCTACCTGTATCTGCCCATCAGGAAACTCCATATATCACACCAGAACTGTATATGAACAAGCTTCGGTCTTTCTTGGAGGCTGCGTAAAGCAATATAGTCTCTGGTTTGGCAGGCGTCTTGCAGCCAGCACCTTCGTGCAGCTGAGTTATCAGATAAAGGGGCAGAACTCCACTCCAAATGACACTATTCTGCTATGATTTGGGAGAGATCTGCAGTTATGTGGGAGTCCATCCCCTGGAATATGCCACAATCATATGAGCGGCGGGGACGCTGCAGTACTGACGTTGCTCGTTGCAGGTGGGCGGCAGACAGCTAAAACACGGTCAGTCTTGACACTAAAATTGCAGTGTGACACAGGATTGCCTGCTGCCTCTCTCCTCCCACTGCAGCACGCTGTCAGGCTTGGAACCATCTCCAGTTCTCAACTGATACTAACACAAGACATGATGACAATGATCCACGTGCCACTGTCACACACGTAACAGGTGTCTGGTCTTGGTGTGTTTGTGTCCATACCTCGTCCTCGTGGGCTTCTTTCAGAGACTCGATTTCCTCCTCGTGTTCGTCGTTCTTGGTGTTGAGAGCGTAAATGACCTGCAGGCGGGAGGAGAACGGAATATAAAGTACTTATCAACCCGTTTCAACATCAGATCGATAGTTCTACAGGGAAGAGTAAAGCCGAGTTCTGCATACAGACAGCGACAAAATCAATTCCAATAACACCCGAGAGGAGCCGATAGACTGAGAAGATTTTCTCACTCTGATGAAAAGGCATTTTTATCCACAGACTGAGCAATAACATACATTCACCAAACAAACTGAGCCAAGATTAGACCATACACACATCCGTCATAATTCTCTAAATGCATGATTCTGATTCAGATCATTGTATTAATATCCCGACAACTGTCCCTTACATTTTCAAACCCTTTTTTAATACGATTTTTTACATCAACGGCTTGACTTTTTCCTGGTGTGTTTATTCCAGGTTCTGGTCGGACGAGTCTAAACAAGATTCACCAAAAATAAGGGTTCCAGAGTTCAGCAACAAATACCAGCCTTCGTTGATTCAACCGCGCGCTGTCCAGAGTGAACCCTCTGCACAAACAAATCAATAAAGGATCTCTGAAATAGAAAATAAACCAACATCACTGACGCTGTCAGAGTTTCCTTCGGCACCAGTCAGATAGAAATGAAGGCTCAGTCTGATCAATATTTGATCTAGTTTACATTTATTAGGCGCTGACCTCCGGCTGCAGCATTTGTCACAGAAGCAAAATTAGAAAGTCAGCTGATGTATTGTAAAGAGCATAAATCCACATAGGAAGGAGGTCAAGGATGGATGGTAGGATAAGCGAACCACCAAGGTTCAGTCTGCCTGTCACTGGCATGCGGCAACACTAATCTTTTCATCATAAAGATGTATTTGAAATCAGCTGTGACAAACGTCTAAGCCTTGCCACAAAGACCTTCATCAAAACAGGATGTCTGTGGATGTTGTGATCTTCATCTGTTCACAGTTAAAACAACTAAAATCCATGAAGGTCTTCAGATACGGTCACCTGAGAGGCCTCTGCTGGCTGTGGTGATCTCCACAAAGAAGTGGATGGCATCTTGTCATCAGAAACATGAGCGGGTTTTCTATGTGCTGGAGGTGAAATATATGCAGGAGCTTTAAAGAAAAACAACCTTTAACTTCAGCAAATCGAAGCCCCCAGTGAGCAGCTAACATTCAGTCATGGTCAGCTGAATTACAGTACGGATGGCTTCAGAACAAGAAACTCTGCATTTTGCTCCACTTGCAGGTTTGCATTCAAAAAACACAGTGTGTAATAATTACAATGGTTATGCTTAAATAACATGCATTACCACAAACAGGTGTAATTGTCACAGTTCACTGTAGGACCCAAATGCAGACACACAGAGGAAGACAGGTTCTGAACAACAAGCGATGAGCCATGTCCAAAGACAGGCAAAGAATGGTTCAAGGAAAAAAACAAAAGTACAAAATTGAGGATAAAACACAAGGAACAGATCAGGATCACAGGGAACAGGAGCACAGGAGGGAAACGACATTTGGAACACGGTAATAGACACCACAAAACCCAGGAAACATTTTAGGTGTCGAGCATCCTTTTTTATCCAGCTTTTTAAACGCCCTCAAAGGCAACACAGCCTTTTTCAGCCTCTTTCAGTAAACTACTTGCCTCGATCTCTTTATGTTTGTGCAAGCGTTCCTGACATGTGTTACGTCACGGTTTCTCGCAGGGCCGGGGGATGATTTGACACTGTCAGTGTGAAAATAACACGCTGAGGTAATCACGTCACACTGTCAGGTGGCTGTGGCTCAGGGGTAGAGCCAGTGTTTTGTTATCGGAATGTGGCTGGTTCGATTCCCCTGGTCTGCATGTCAAAGTGACCTCAGGCAAGAAACTGACGCCCAAAACCATGATTGAGCTGATGTGGACACTCAGTGGGCGGTGCCTGCTCAGGGCCGTGACAGCCGACCAATCAGAGCAGACTGACGTTTTTGAAACAGTGTTCAGACAGAGGCTGTATAGAGGTGCCGCACCAGTGGACAGTATGAGGGAAACAATGTGATGATTAAAGAATGAGACCTCTAGAGATCAGCTTTAGCCTAGTACAATCACTGAATAATTTTATGGAGGATACTGACAGTCACTAGCTGGATGTGTGTATTTCCCAATGATACCTCCACAGTGTGTCTTCTTCCAGCCTTAAAGAAGTCGGAGTGAGGGGGATGTATCTCTCCTGTTCTCCTTGAGTGTGAGCCTTTGATTCCCAGCAGAGTCAGCCATGGAAATGTTCTTTCAATTATCATGATTATTTTAATGACGCTGCTGTGCCGGCTGCTTTCATCTCTCTCTCTCTCCTCTGCCTCGGCTTTCATTGAGTTATCTCTCCTTCTTTTTGTTCTTTATCTTCTCCCCCCCCCCCCCCCCCCGTCCCCCAGGAATAAGGATACCTCACATGACTATTTGTGTCTCCAATCTAACAACAAAGCTCGTTCTCTATAAATAATCCCCCACACTGTTATGATTCTCTGTCTTCAAATGATTCTGATGCAAAAACATGGTTCTGAATGTGCCTCCAAAACACCTGTAATATGGGAATATGAATCGTGAAAAAAACAGATCTGTGCAGTAAAGAAAACTGATGGACTGAAGAACATAAGCCATAAATTGAGATGCATGAAGATTAATCGAGAATCGTTGACAGGTGAATCCACGGTGTGGAGGGACCTAAAACTTTACATCATCAACATCATCAGTACTGGCCTGGATTTCCATAAGCGTGCATCCTTACTATGAAATCTTATCTATTCAGAATGTGCCACCATTGAGTTATTGAGCATGAATGTACAAAGTTGTTACATCAAGGCCAGATGTAATCCTGCTCACTGGGAAAACAGCCGTCACATTTTCTATCGTAGCATCACTACACCACATCACAACTTCAGCCTGCGAGAACAAGGACACACTGACCCTCTGCAGGGTTTCCCACACGTTCATTTCTTTGTGTCGGTCCAACATTAAGGCGATCGATCTGGGCTTTTATTTCGGGAACCGACCTGCTCGACCAGGTGAAACACTCGGACCGCTACAACCTGCAGGTCTTGCAACCAGAGAGCGTAGCTTAACTTTTCTCCAGGTTGACAATGTTGGCTTATTGTACAGAGTTTTTAAACGATGGATTAATATCAGTGTGAAGTGACAATTAATGTCTACTTTGCATTGGGCTATTTCATCTCTACTATCTCATAATTTCTGTAACATTCCATGCAGAGCTGGTCCATTGCTGAACAGAGATGTAAACATTTGAGTTTGAAGAAGACTTGTATATGTATATTGAAGCGATCCTCTACAGTTTTTAATTTTTCCTGCGCAGAGACTTAGGAGGCTACTGCTCTCTCATGTCTATGCAGTGCCCTGTATTTTATAATCTGCACAGTGCAGCAGGAGAGGTACTGTTGATGTATCTACAATTCAAACTAACCTCACTGATTTAATTTTGTAGGCTGAGGTTTATTGTCGAACTGTTAACAAGTCCTGCCTCCGTTATGTTCAAATCTCTGTGTTTGATAACCACTTTTGAGGAAGAAATATATGCATGTGTTTATATTCAGTGTTAAGAAAAAAACAGCACAGACATCATGTGATAGTCACAGTAGTAACTCATGCTAGTGATAATATGCAGTAAATCTGTCAGGTGTGAAAGGAGGTGGTGAAATAAACCCCTTGGTAAGGCAGAAGCAGATTTATGATTGGACGGACACTAGCTGGTAAAACCTGTCCACGATTTCCGGTTGTGTTTCCATCCGCCTATTGACCTCTTAGAAGTGCACTCATTAGACTGGGGTTTGGCGGCGCTCCACCACTAGAAAGGAGCCTGATTCAACAGCATGATTTAGCTGACTTCCCTTCTGTCTTTCTTTCTTTTAACAAAATAAAGTGTTAACGCGCCGAGATGTTGATTAAAGCTTTTCAATGTTGCTTCATGCTTTGTATGAGCCGCTGAAGTCACTCTTTAAAATGATGTAACGCCGTGAAAGGCAAAAATCCATCATGTCTTATTTCAAGCTTTGCAGCTTCAGGCCGATATTGTAACTGTACTGTCGGATCCTGACTGTAAATTTGTATTCTTTCTTGTTGCAGGCTGGTGTCAGAAAACTTGAGATCCACACACTCCTTCCATGCACAAATACAAGTGATACTAATGATATCATATCTGCTGTTGATATAGGGAAATACTGTGGGGCCCTCTTTGTGGATCGAATAAAAGATACTGTTGACCATGCTTTGCTCATGCAGAGGTTAGGTGTTTGGACTGTAATTCCTGTAACTGCTTCAAGGACAGTGTGTGACTACAGGAAATGATCATTCCGTGTTTTTATCATTGTCTGAGGGGGTTCTGCAAGGTAACGTGACGTGACAGCCATTGGTTTCTGTTTGTGTGCCAAAACTCTAAATGGTCCACACACTTGGAACATTTTACAACGTAAATTTAAACTAGATACAGTTATACTTATAGGTCAGTTTAAGACTTTGATTTCAAACTACTCAGCATTTGATTGTAACTGTTTTTAGCTGTGTGCTGTCCTGTATCATTTATCTGTTTACACACCTTTCTTTTATTTGTTTTGTCAAGTTCATTTGCAGTTTCTTATCATTTTCAAGCACTTTCTTGCCATTGTATTTGCAGTTTGTTGTTTCTGTTTGCTATCACATGTTTGCACTTATTCTGTTTTTTATTTGTGCTCTCTGCCTCAAAGATTTTCGATATTTGAATAAACGCTGACTGAATTAATGAAAAAAAAATTACGATAGTTGATTTTGTGGTTCAGAGTGTTTATGAGGAGTTTCAGAGGAAATTTCAGTTTATCAAGATACATTCTGTCTATCGAGACATAGACTAAAAGTTGCTTCTCCCGTCCATTCTATCCAATTTATTTATCATTTTGTCATCTTAAGTATCCATACTGTCAGGTTTTTTTTTTCTGTATGGTCTAGTATATTATATACATATTTCATTACTATACGCCCTTGGTTTGGGTCCCTCCTCTGTTGCCCTTCCTGAAGGTAATCCATTGTTCCTTTCCTATAACAACGCTCTACAAACAGATGGTGTTATTTGTTGCCCAGGTCTTTGAGCCTCTAAATGAATTAAACTACTTGACTTGAAATGGTTTTGTCACCTTTTGGTATCACATGATGAATTGATGATTTGACAGAGTAATCAGATTAATCACAGTGGCATGACATCATGTTGGCTGGCTATGAAAAATGAAGCCACGTGACTTGAAATGCTAAAGTCAGACTGATTAAGCTCTTCACTAATAGTCAAACTGTCAGATGTGTTACTTCACTCCCTGCTCCATTTTTATTTAAGAGGGTTGAGTTGATCTCTTCACTGATGTTAAAAGGTGATGCGGGATGTTTTCTGCAAAATATTTTGAAACTAAGGAGGCTTCTCATGTGTCTAACACCCACAAAGCAGTCTTAATTTCTACCTGCTCTACCTCTAACCACTGCTGCACGACAGGTGTTAAAAGAAGCAATGCATGAGCTGCAGTAGAGCCTCACACACACTTCACTGTACACAGAAAGTTCAAGTTGTCACCAGGAGTGGACGCAGAGTTAGTCAAACTCGGGAGCTTGTCCTTAGAGATTGATGTGAAACACACAACAACTAAACGGTCAACATTTAGTCTATCCAAGAATGATCACGAAGCTGAACACAACGGCCTTAATCTGCCTTAAATGTGTAAATAGTGAGAACATCTGGAGAGACCGCACACACAGGAAGTGCTCTGAGCTTGTAGGAGGTTGAGAGGCAACAGCGGACAGTGAAACACACTCTGAAAATCGATTTCCTCCACCGGGGAATTCGCGGACCTCTTCAGCCGTCGACCTGAGCCTGACCGCCACCACGCCCATCCGCTACATCCGATCCTGCTAACAGGTCATGGCGAAAAACTGAACGCTGACTCTTCTCTTCCCTTCATCAAGACATCACAACGGACAAAAGAAAATGGAGGTGGCGATGGAAACACAATCGAACTATACACCACTGGCCTTCGTCGTTTAAACAGTAATCAGTAGGAAGAATACAGGAATGAAGGCTGAGGACACACAAGCTCCTGCGATGGAAAGACTTGCAAACACAACCAGCCTGTAGAAGTATACTCTGTCAGAATTAAGGAATTGTTGGAGTACACATTGCCTGAGCTCGGCCTCGTTGGACATTTAACACGGTGAGAGTCCTAAAGTCATCCTCAACACTCCAGCATGAGCAAATATTTTTCTTCTGCAGCGTAAAGACACTACAGCTCACATTTTCCTCTCCAGCCATTGTGTTGTAAATGAACCTTTAACCTTTGTCACATAAGAGTAGGGTTGAGTTTCCCATCCAACCATCACCTGCTTATCCTGTTCTCATGGGCACAGTGAGGAGCTAAAGCATTTCCCAGCATGCACTTGGGAACAAACACCACTGACAGACTGTTTATCACGGGGCTGATGAGCACAGACGCCGATAGAGCCGATGTGGAGTTGGGTCTGAGACGCAGGAAATCCATGTAACCGCAAGAAGGACACAGGGGAGCCTCGGTGAACCTCACTGGACATTAGCTCCGCCGCCGTTGTCCCAACAATCTTCCCTCGACGGCGAGCCATTTTAATCAACCACTGAACTGCTGCGCTGTAATCCTGGATCTTCACGTTTCCAATCTATCTGCAGTGTGTGTGTGTGTGTATGCTGCACAGATTATCCTACTGTACACAGTGTCTAACTCGACTGGGATAATATCACCATGCCTGTTATGTAAAATCTCCTCTCCTCTCTGCTCTGGTTCCCCCCTCGATGGCAAAATCTGATGCATTTACACGCCATCCACCGGTCCACTCAGACTCCCGAACACCGAGCTGCCACCTTAAATTTTCTACTACAGACCATCATAGTAGGTTACGCTGCTATCAGGTGGAGTACAAAGGAGCAGCACAGGCAGACCCCTGCATCCCTCCAGCATTACATAACTTCCCTGAGCCCTTTGGAGGCGAAGGCAGCCCAGTGATGGTACAAGACCAGGTTTAGGTGTTAATGTGTGGCATAGCACAGCAACACACTCCTCTGTGGTCCCTCATCACATCCAGTCTGCTCGCAGCTCTGTGCACAGGCAGAGGAGTAACTACCACTGCCTAAATAAGCACCATATACACCAGGGTGACCTATGAACCCTGCTGGAGACAGGACAGTGAACGCCTCACACCTCCTGACCTGAAGCATCACACAGATACTCCTCAGCAGCATGTTGACGTCCTTCCTACAGCAGCACCGACACAACATCCAACCTGCTGTAATGACGGAGCCACCACACCTCCTCACTCACTCACACACACACACACACACACACACACACCTTGGTCAGTTGTGCTATCTTCTTGCTCATCTTCAGGTGCAGGTCCTGAGTGTATTCCAGCGTCACACTCCCATCGAAGAACATAGTGGAGGTCGGGGATGGGGTGTACTTGGTGCTGGTGGTCGCGGTGCTGTACGCAGGCTGCCAGCCTGCCCCCGTCGCCATTTTCACGGGAATAAAAACACTCGACGCTTCACATTGAGATAAAATGGAGCGGGAGCTGCTGCGCGCTACATCCCCGCACCGCGGTGCCGCTGCTCCATGTTCGGTGTGAGCCGCGGAGGATGACGGGGGAGCGGGCGGGGGACAGCGCGAGACCGCACGTAACCGCGACGGGCGCGAGCGCCGGAGACGGCGAGAGGCGGAGACGCGCGCCAGATGCTCAGCCAATGGACGCGCGCGCAGATTCAATTACGCTTTAATGCAGCTTTCTATGAGCGGGCTCGAGCTCCGCCGGCTGCTGGGAGCTTTTACTGATGACGGACATGAGAGTGACGTATAGCTGACATGATGGACGGGAGGGTGACATATCAGACAAGTCGGTGACATGAGGGTGACATGATTGTAATCTTCAGTTTTAGATGTAATGATGATGTAAATGAATAGTGATGCTGTGAGCTCCTGAAACGATACTTTATTATTATTTTTATTATCATTTGTTTAATGTCCAGTTATTCATATTATTATTATTATTATTATTATTATTATTATTATCAGTAATGGCAGTCAGTCTGTAAGAAGATAAAGCTTTAAGTGGACAAACGTGAAAATACTGTGTGAGGATATAGTCTACAGCTGCTCACATAAAACACACTCACTTACAGTATTTGAGGTAGGACACAGATGAATGTATGGATATATCTGAGGGGGACCGTTAACAGATATACTGCACCTGCAGGCCTGGCTGTGGCCCTGTGGGGAGCTCCTCTCAGACCTCAGTCCATTACGTCACCCCCGAGATGTTAAAGCTGTGACTGATCCAACACTGACATCTGCTGGTGATATCCGTGTACTGTAGCATAATGATTAAAGGAACAGTTCATCCAATCGCTAACAGACATATAAAAATGAAGTGAGGTCATGCTGCATGTTGATAAATAAATCACTGGGCTAACTGAAGACATCTGGGTATTAATCTGCAATATCTGTGAACCTTGTGGTAGAACTCTGTTTCCAAGGTCGCAAGGGCGTTTATTGATCCTATTTATGTCTCATGCTCTGTGATGAGAGCTGTGGACATCATGGAGGGTAAAGACATGTTTGCCTGTTTTGCTGATTTTAAATTGGTCAGATCCTTTGGCACATACGTTCATTTCTTCTGGTACTGAATGTGAATTTTATCATGTAAACTAATCCTAATCTAATCTAAGGCCCAGCTGCTTGTGCACAGTTAAATAATGTCAGGACTGGCTGGTTCTCTGGACACTTGATTGTCTCTTTATGTAAATTATTTAGAAATCGAGAAATCAATCCAGCAGGAAGATCCAGGCACAAGCAAACGATGACATGATCCTCAAAATTGTGTTATGTGATGATGAATTTGTATCTCTGAGAATGAGCATTTACAGAAGATCATAAAGAAATGGTGATGCGCTGTTAACAGTAGGAAAACACACATTTTAGAAATCACCATGACCGGCTGAGCACCCACATCAGTTTGGATCGGTGCTTTTAGAGCACACCACTTCACCCAGTATCTGGGTTTTGTCTTTAATTAAATGATATGAGATTGAAAGAAAAGCTCTGGCTGAGAGCGTTCATATCTGTGCTGAACTGAAATGAAATGGTGTCTGGACTTTATGATTGCATGGCAGGTTCAGTTTTATTATATGCTGCTGGACTGCAGGGTCTTAGGGATTCTCCGGAGAGCGTACTATTTATTTCTGATTCACATTATATTTTTAGGAGGAATTTGCAGTGTAATATGTACTTATTGACATGAAAAATAAAATACTTACTTATTTACTTATTTTAAGTGCTCCAAATGATATTTGGAGGAAACCTAAGCTCAGAAACGTTCCATTAAAGAAGATTTCTCCACTGAACCTGACTGAATGCTTAATTTAAAGAGAGGGTGGAGGTCCCTGTGTGATCAGGCTATATCTGGAGCCCTACCACTGCAGATGGAAAGGTAATCCTGAGGAGCAGTGAGTCGTCCTCTGCCATGTGCACAGGGAACCGAAACACCATCTGTTTGAAGAGGTCGGAGAAAAAACCGTATTCATTTTGGATGTCTGAATGCGATACGTTTAACTGTAGAACCTCCAGTTAGATCTCAGAGAAGACACAGTTATGACTCGAGGGAGATCTGATTACTCTGCAAGGTTATCAACATATCATAATTTGAATACACCCCTTTTTAGACATTTACTTTATATTTCATTTTAAACATTTGGATTTTTACTCAGTCATCTATTCTCTTTTTCATATTTTCTTATAATGTCTCTTTGCATTTCTGTCCAGAGGGAGGGGCTGTAACATAGCTTCGTATTCTCATTGGAATTTTTTTTTTTTAAAGGTGATTATATTAGAATATGAACTAGATAAATAAAAATAGAAAAAAAAATAGATTCTGAAAACGCTTTTGAGAAGAATCTTTCAGTAATGACCCTAAGCATGGCCCTCGTCACACTGTTTAATGCTGTGTCACTTGAGCTTCGCGTCCTGTAGAAGGCACTGCTTCCTCACTAATACTCCAGTGCAACGCCACATATCACTGTGCCCACTGGTTCCTTCATCATGAATATGTTTTTCTAAGAAGTGGTTTTCTTTCTTGCTTTCCCCATGACAACTGCTCCACCATCCCCACCATCAGCATCTCCACCTTGCACCCCCCTCGTTCCACTCCCGCTCCTCTGGTGCAGCAAAGGTGTAATGACACTCCCATGCAGTGTTTAGGCAGGTGGTGATGGATTAACTGAGCTTGGTTGTGTCTGCAGACACTGACTCTGACTGATGAAATATCAGATCAGTAGAAAAGTTGCTGACTGTGAAGAAATTCTTTTAAACAAACTGTATAAATCAAACTGTCATGATCAGATTGGGATGAAGTACATCAAAATATCCAAAAAATGATAATAAGTCAAATGCACTTAATGTGTTAAAAGTAAGTGGTACTCAACAGGCAGCAGATTGGCTCCTGTTATTGGATTATTATTACTGATGCATTATGATGTAACTGACTGTTCTACATGTTCTATCTTGTGTTTGTTGTATGTTGTGAAAGCACTATTCATAAGGTTGGGTAAGATTTAGGCACACAGCCATATGGTCTGGATCCATCAGAATCAGAATCAGAATTATTATTATTGTCCCATATATGGGAAATTTGTTTGCTACAGCAGCCAAAGTACAGTAATATGACAAAAAAACTATAATAACAGTAATAAAAAGGTAAGAAATAGAATAAACTTATTTAAAATCTATTGAGGCCACACCTCACAGCTGCAAAATGACCTTGAATATATCAACCGCTTACAGGGGCAAGTGGGGGATACTTTATTTAATTTGGGTCGAAGCATTTGTTCAACCCAAAATACCCTTCTGTCTTCAGGATTGCTGCAAATGATAAGAATAATAATTGGCGAGTGATACGATGGTTATCATACCGTGAAGATTGTGAACCGTTGCAACCCCGTGCTCCATTTATTTTAATCACAAATGTGCCTATTAAAAAGACATGAATGATATTTACAGGCCAGAAGTGTTCCAAAAGATCGACAAGCCATACTCTCCAGCCCACCCGCCACTGAGCATAATGGCGCTCAACGTTCCTGCAAACCACGCGCATCCAAATGTGCATCCATACCATACTGTCATGTCATGTTATCATCACATTCATGACCTTCATCATGGGAGGTGGAGGGGACACTGGTGGCGTTTTAAGGAGACCTTGGAATAACTTTCAGTGGCAAAAGCCGGTTATTTCAAGCTAAAACATTATGTTTTCCTAACCCTAACCAAAAGGCGGTTGAGTTTAAACCTGACCCGAGCATTAGCGCAGTGTTGCGGCAAGAGACATCTCATTTGAACGCGTCTGTGGGTTTAAAAAACAGACCAATATTCACCTCTCTTCATACATTGACAGGTATTTCGCACATTCTAAAGCCAGCAGTGTCACACTCCGCAATCATGTCCTCAGCTTCACACTGTCAGTCTGTCATAATATCTGCATATGAAATATAAAATCAGGGCTGCATCAAGCCCACATGAGTCTCCCACTCAGAGCACCTGTGAAACATCACACATGTAGCCTTAGATACTTCATACGTGGAATATGAAATGCATGTGCAATGTATTCATCAATGTATTCAGGATGATAACTCCACAGATGCAGATTACACTTTTTTTTTTCTTTTTTTTTTTTTTGCAGTTTCAAGTGTGAAACAGAAACAGGAAGTGTCTGAAATAGAGATTATCTGTTTAATACTAATCTACTGCTTTTTAATAGACGCTGATCAGAAGACGAGAGTGACAGACAGAGAAAAAAAAAAAGGGAAAGAGCCAATAGAAAGCGAGAAAAGTGTGTGTGCACGAGAGGGACGGGGTTGGTTGGGGAGGAGGGGGTGCGTTGCAGCACACTCGTGCGTAAATGTGACCATCCTCGCCGCGGTCCCCTCCATCCCTCCGTCCTCTGCCTCCCAGCCTGATATCGGCTCCTCTCTCTCCTCCTCTCAGCCGGGATCACCTGCGTCGGTGGTCGGTGCGCACTCACCGTGGAGTCCCGCGTGTCTCGGCTCGGCGCCCTCCTCCAGGGGTTAGGGGGAGCGCCGGGGACCTCGTCCAGGTTCCTGCCGGGCTTCGTGTCCACGGCGGCGGAGAACCATGGCTCGGAGCGGCGGGAGAGACGCGGCTCGACCCGCTCTCGGATGCCGGTGATGCGGGGTCTGATGGCGCCACAGAACACCTTCTTGGACACCATCGCCACTCGTTTCGACGGGACCCGTGAGTGAATGATCCTAATCCCATGATAAGAAGATTATTTATTCAGAACACTTCATTCATTCATTCATTCATTCATTCATTCATTCAGATGATGTGGCTCAGATTAAACACCTGAAGTCCTCCAAAGAGCTGCAAAGTGCTCGGGAGAGGACGCCTGGAGACAGGCAGGACAGAAGCTGTGGCTGATGAATGAATTATGATCAATGACAGCATCAGACTAATGTTTGGGGCATGTTAATTATTGAGGAGGCTCCTACCTGAAACAAGGGAATGAATGAAGCAGTCTGCAGCTGACTGAGCCTCCTGTGTCACCACTCTATTTGCTCACACCTACGATCATTCATACACAATTTTCCAACCTACTTTAATCTCAACAACAACCTATGTGCACATTATTTCATGTTTGTATTTGTGGTTTCCTGTCTGTATCTACGGTGTGACTGTAGATTCACTGTGAATGTCCCACTGTAACGAAAATGGCTCTCTGTAGAGTGCATACCTCCACCAAGGTCCAAATGGTCCCTTTATGTACTCACTCACAGCCACCTTAATACACCAGTTTTCATCATTAAAGAGAAGTGAGGGAAAAAAAGTCATTTTTTAAATCCAGATCCACACAGAGAGTTAACAGGGTCTGTTCTAGATCTGTTCAGTAGTTTTGTGTGTGATCCTGCTTACAAACCAACGGAAACCAGGTGAAAGCAGAACCTCCGCGGAGCGAGCGCATCACGCTATTAGTCACCGTATTAATTACCATCCGGTGGCATTTGTTTTGAGTGGCCCGCCGAGAAGTGTCAGTTAACTCAAAAGGTTACAATTCAGTTGGGTTCAGTCCCCCAGTAGTCCGTCAGCACCGTGGAGAACCGACACAAGACATGGAGGGCATGCAGTCTGAGATATTTATTAAAAGATGAATAGAACATGGAGTGTGTGTGCTGTCTGTTAAACACAACAGCATCTAAGTTTACTTACTCTTGGAGGAGTGTGTGTGTGTGTGTGTGTGTGTGTGTGTGTGTGTGCGTGTGTCACTGGCAGAGACGAGACAGAGACAACACACACAGCTGGTCCTGGTGTGAGTCTGGAGGACAGTTTTAAATACCCAGGATCGGTGTGTGTTGATGTGTTGATGAACACCAGGGCACAGACACGAGCTGCTGACAGTGCTGTGGATTGAGGGCAGCCTGTTTTTTTTAATTCTTTTTATTGAAACTGGCTCCTGCAAGACTTTCCCTAAGACCATCGCAGTAAGACGCGGTTCGGAAACATGGATCAGCCGCATCGACGCGCACAGAGACTGCTGTCAGTCATGATGCCAGCGGCTGTTATTATATCTTAACGCCGTTACGTAACGCAGCGCTGAAGGCAGGACTGAGCAGCAGAGGGGCTTGATGGGGCGGATGAGGGATCCACTGTACGAGAGTCAGAGAGGGATCTGTCTATTTTCCGAAGCAAACACAGAGGAAGTATGATTAACGTAGCATCCGTGCTGCCCCGTGCTGTGTTAATGGGTGCTGTTGAACAGCCAGTCATCTGTCTTGGGGCGGGGGGTGCTTGATGTTTCCTGTGTGTCATCTGAAGGCGAACTTTCCTGAGACGGCGCTGATTCAATTAGACTGTTCCTTTTGTGTGTCAACAGCAATCGGTTCTCCTCTAATCTGACACTGGAACAGATTGCTCTTCCCTCTATCTGATCACAGTCTGCAGCAGCAGTAGATCCAGCAGGCGCAAGACTCCGGTTGGTTGAGCTCTTTTGGTCTCCGTATCTCGAACCCTTTTTCTCTCACTGTCATCCTAATCCATATTCCTGCCTTTGAACTCCTGATGTCCTAGTGATACTTGGGATGGGGGCGTTGAAGGTAGGCTATGATGGCGTACCTGACATCATCGAACATCGTGATTCACGTCGACCATCATTTCAGCTTATGAAACAGTCAGGCAGTCATGGTTGAGTGGGTTAAGTGTACTGGAGGACTCTACGTTGGCAGCAGGTGGTTCACGTCCCATTTGGAATCTATTATTATCATTATCTAGTATACTATTCATTTATTTTCGTCGTTCTGTCGCTGTTTGGTTAGGTGTTGGCAATTAAAGCACTTGGTTAGGCTTAGGAATAGTTGATGTGGGTTAAAAGAGACTCACAAAGTTAAAGATGTGATTAATAGGAAAACTCCCACATGCTCTTTTTTTTTTTTTTTTTTAACAGTCTTTTTCCCAGGTGGCAAAGCTAGACAGGTGCAGATGTGGTTATTCTCCTTTTTGCTACACAAAGCGATAGCGACCAAAGAATACACCGAGAATTTCCGTTCTGTTCTGTCCACTCACTGGCTGCTGTCTATCTGTACACACTCTGTCCATGAAAATCACAGGGTTGGCGTCGAGGTCCCCGGCGGGTGCGGAGCCCAATTACGTTCGACTCTCGCTGAGGTTGCGAAGCAATCCGAGGAATCGGCTGGCGCAGAGCAGCAGTTCCCTGTATTCCCACATCACTGCCTGCATGACTCCCCCCCACAGGACACAGTTCACAGGGCTCACAATGCATAATTAAACTCCCTCGAGGCCTCCAGGAGGAATCGATGCAAGAGTCAAGAGCTGATCCACCGAGACTGAAGACACACCGCTCCGCTTCATCTGAGCTCTGACCGTCCTCTCTAGATTGCTGGAGAACCCCCTTTTTGACACAACGCTGTGTCCTTTTGTTAATTCAAAGGTACCTGCACGACTTGGACTGCCCCAAGTACCACGTTCAGCTGAGAAATTGACAGGGGGAGGGTTTAACACTTCCCTCAAATCAGTCTCCTATTTACTGAATATTAGGTCGTCTAAAGTGTTGACACTCGTTTGACACCACGTATCTCAAGTGATCCGCAATCCTGAAAGTACTGAAGCTGTAGAAAACAAAAATCGTATTTTCAGCCCGAGGTGGACATTAACCTTATCCCCTCCTCCAGTGACATCCTGTTTTCACCTGTGTCTGCTCATTTGTCAGCAGATCGCCACTAAGCTTGAATGGAGGACCGGACACAGGCCCCATTCACTTTTGGTGTGGATTTCGATAAAGAGACGAATCGCGTTTTTTCCCCAGTTTCTCGGGAAATAATTAGACTGGGCTTTTTTAGAATTTGAGTCACGTAGGAATCACTTGAAAGAGTCCTCCGCTAAGGACGTGTTGATTGGATTCAAGAATTCCTCTGAATCTCAGACAAGGTCAGCAGGTCTCTTGTGAATTGCTGATTAGGATTAGCGCCTGTTTTGTCTGCTAGTACGCACTACAGAATATAAATACATTCATAATTATTCGTAATTACACTCTGGTGCGCTGCCAATCACACACTGCACGTGGAAATGTAGAAGGGGAGAACTGTTTTGGTGTTTGAGGCCAGAACGCACCCAGCTAAAGGAACGGCGTGAGATCTGCGACGCCATTTTAAACCCGTAAACCAAACCCGTGCGAGCTCCTTCCTCGCTGTGGGTTTTTTGCCGTTCTGTCCACTCGGTGACTGATTACAGGACTGCGACTGATGTGAGCTCTCAGCTGAGCAGCACGGTATTTCCCAGCGAGAAGCCTGTGGTTCTTCATCTCCGCCATACAACTTTAATGCAGCATGATAACCAGGGAGACTCCGGGGAGATCTCCCTCTCCTCAGATACGTTGGATTAACCCAGATATATCTCGGTACGCTACATACACATTTATAAGAACAAGGGTTACACATTTTCATTCATCATTTAGGCCGGTACTGCTTGGTCAACATTGCTGTGAAAGATGTAAAAAACTACAGGAGGGATTGCTGTTGAACTTCACACTGCCCACAAAACGTCGTCATCTCCTCAAGTGTAGATTGTTGATGACCCTACCTCCCTTTGTGGGAGACTGCCGTGTTTGTCCAACAGAGATGCATGCATATACTTTAACATTTCAGAGTTCTCAAATCCTCAAGTTCAAACTGTTCACACATGCAAATGTCAGAAATTGGCTCTGAAAACGACATAGAATGCTACTCTTCACTAATCAATACAAGAATAATTGTGATATTTAGATATGACTACAAATAAGGTTTATTTATTGTTTGATGAATAAATTATCAGTTCATCCACACATTGATAAGCTTGCTTGTAAAAAGTAGAATTTGCATCGACAGACTTCATGCGTTCGTCTTCAACTGCTCATTTTAAGTGTAAGTAAAAGAGAGAAAAAAAACATTCAGATTGGAAGTTTCTGACTTGATAAATGAGCTCAATCATGAATCACTGACAAAAAAATGAAAACTAATTTTCAGTCTGATAGCACAAATTAATAGCTATGTTATTTGTTCATAAGGATTGTTCATTCCCTAGTTAAAAGATTTTGAAAAACTTCCTCTGATGTGAAACTAACCGAGGCCTTCTAATGGACATAAACAGTAATTAATCACAGTGTAGGTCTCATATTGTGCTTATTTTCAGGTTCTTACTTTTAGTTTGGGTGTCTAGTAAAAAATGTTTACGTGCTTTAACATTCAAAAAGCACGTTTCTCACTCTGTCTCGTACAGAATACCCATTTTACGGGTGGTGGATGTAGTATTTTGATTACAGGTGTCCTAATTAAGATTCTAAATTGGAAATGAGCTCTTACCAGATGTTAGCAACAACTAAAGTAATCCATGCATACAAAGAAAATCAAAACATATATGTCCATAAATTAAGTTATGTGTAATAAAGTGAAATGACACAGGGAATAAATATTGAACACATGAAGAAAAAAGGGTGCAAAAAGGCATTGAAAGCCAAAAAAAAACAGCTCAAATCTGTCAGTATTCAGAGAGCAATCCTGCTCTCATGATGGGTAAAAGCAAAAAGCTCGCTCAAGATTATCGCAACCTTATTGCTGGAAACTGATTTCATTGGTTACAATGGCTGAATGTTCCATTGAGCACCGTTGGGGTCGTCATCCGGAAGTGGAAAGAACAAACAAACGAATCGAGAGTCAAAAGATTAATCACAAGAGTTGTCCGAGAGCCAAGGGCCTTTCGTGGCGAGCTTCAGAAAGACCTGGAATGACCTCTGTGGATGTCATAACACACATCATGTTTGGAGGACACATGGCGCTGCACATCACCCCAAAAACACAACACCGACAGTGAAGTTTCGGAGGTGGGAACATCATCGCGTGGGGCTGTTTTTCTGCATCACGGTACCGGCAGACCTCATGTAATTGGACGCCGGGCTGGAAGGAGAAATGTGCCGAGAGATTCTCGATAAGAATCCGCTGCCATCCACCAGGATGCTGGAGATGAAACGAGGGTGGACATTTCAGCAAGACACTGATCCCAAACACACAGCCAAGGAAGCTCTCAATTGGTTTCAGAGAAAGAAAATAAAGCCGCTGGAAAGGCCCAGTCAATTGCCCGACTTGAATCCAATTAAAAAACATCTATGGAAAGAACTGAAGATTCGAAGACAGTTTGTGCGGAAGAATGGGCCAAAATCCCACCTGAGCAATGCATGCGACTTGTTTCGGGAGGCGTTTTGAAGCTTTGTCTATTAAATTTTCTTTTCATGTAGTTGACATATTAGTTCTTATTTACATGAGGCTGGCGAATCTCGCAGAGAGAGCTGTGCCCAGTGGAATTTCTGAGGCATTACAAAATCAACAAGATCCAGAATAGCGAGGCTTTGATTCTTGCTGGTTAGTTAAGGTCCAGGGAATGAATGCAAGTCAACGCTGTGACCTTAAAAAGCGGCTGTCGACAGAGTTGTTTGTGTGCGGCGTGTTTGTGTGTGTGGCCCATGTTGTGCGTGGCGGCGGATGCATTGTGGCGGCCTGTCGCTGTCACTGTTATCAGCAGCTTGGGTTTTATCAGTGTTCCCTAAGCCGCTCGGGGGGGATGAGTCTGAGTGGTTTTGTAGTCTGGGCTCACACGTTATTACACCTGGATCGGAGCGGGGATGTGACAGGGCTGCCTTGTGCCCGAGGAATGTGCGCAAAGTGAACAGAGCGAAGGAAAGCAGGATCACGGCGAAGAAGCAGAAAACTCGACTGGCTCAAATATGCGATTTACACCTTGTCACAGGCTCGTGTTCGAATGTTATTAAGCGCAACGCTGCGGTCACCGGAACACATTCAGTCTCGTGGTTACACTGTGATGAACGCATTTGCACCCGCGTCACAACAGTACATCATGTGCACAACCTGCCCATTCACTAACAGGCTGGACACGCTGCACGCCTGTGCACGGGTGGCTGCAGGCCTTATCTGCTCACATGGAGTTTGCCTTCGATAATTATCGAGAAAAAGGATTTTTCCTTTACCTCGCTGGGAGAGCGAGAAAGCGCAAGGGGGGGGGAGAGAGAGAGAGAGGGGAGAGAAAGTGAAAAGGAAAAGTGATCTGATCTGTAGTGTTTGTATTCTCATCCTGTTAGTGTGCTGAGGGTCTGTGCTTTCACACTTCAGACTGAGCAGCTTTGTTCCCATTAGGAAGATGGGATGTTATACTTCAAAATGTCTACTAGCGATAAACCTGGATGGGAATAACACATTGGTTAATATGTTGATGAAGGTCCTCTGTCATCCAGGCCACTGTAATTCAAAGTGCTTTATCGTAGGCAACTGGATTTGTTTCAGTTTCTTGAAAATGTGTCGCATCTCATCGAAATCAGTTCATAACTGAAGTAAAAGTAATTCAGTGGCTGTAAATCAGTCCAGAACTTAAGAACATGGAGAGGAAGAAGATGAATGCCAGCTTGCGAAGAAAAGATAACAACACTCAGCATTCTTTGTGAAGTTCTAATGGAGGAAGAACTGCATCTGTATCTTGTTTGTAAGAAGGATACACCTAATGCAAACACTGAATGCACGCATAACTCTTTCATGAGTAAACTTCACAGGTACGAGTTAACTGTTCCTATAGCAACTGCAACCTCTGTGTCGGCTCAAAATATCCCGATCAGTCACTCACCAATGACTGGTACGGGCGAAACATAGCAAAAGCTGCACAGATCCATATCTATAGGAAGTGTTTCTGTCTTTAATGTGAAGGAACTTGATTGGCCTGCACGCAGTCCTCACCTCAACAGCATCCTACACAATCTCGTGGATGAATGGGTGAAAATTCACGCGTCCAAAATGTTGTGGGAAGCCCTCGGAGAACCGGGGGAGGCGGATATGGCTTATTAATGCCCAGGTTTCTGAATAACATCCTCAACCATGACACAGACGTAACCATAATAGCTCTTTGTGTTCGAGAAAACTCAGATGCCGGTTCCTTTTGTCTCTGAAAGCTCCAGCGCGAGAGGCCCCGTAAAAGCTCGCCATTGTGCCTTCTGAAAGCACTACCCTTGCTTTAATGCACAATGGGCTCGCTTCTCTTGAATATTAATATGTTCCTCTATTCTAACAGTTAATCATCTCAAAAAGTACAGGCCTATTTTTTTTTTTCCGGGGAGGAGTGATTCATCAAATCCCATTACATTCTGTCACACTCTTCAGAATCACCGGCTGCATCATTCTTATGCTGAAAAGCAGCCGCCTCACAGCACTGCACGGTCCGTCACATGTCACCGCAACAATTCTGTCGTTTACTTAACACACCAGGTAAAACTGACAACAAGGGGCCGACACAGCTGTCGTTGCTCTTGTCACTGCAAATCTGTCTGGCAGCGTGCGTATGAGTAACGCGGCCTCGCACTGCACTTAAGAAGCCGGAGCAGAAAAAAAGCAGCTTCAGAACATGTCATTTTGATATAACGGCCTTCATTGCGGACATGTGAAACTATGACCGAAAATAATCCTCAAAAAGCCTTTTGTACCCAGACAGAAGTCATGTTAGCTTGCAGTAGTCTTGTATAGCCAGGCCTATAACGTCTCACTGCAGAAACCGTTCGCAATTGTCGTGGCAGCACAAAGCCCAGAAATGGTTCCCTTGCAAAACAGTTTTTGCAGGACCTTTTTTTTTGCTGAAACGTGTAGAGACAAGGCAGTGAAAAGGCTAAATCGCCACAAAATAGAATGTATGAAATGTTAGATTGTTTACAGACCATTAGCAGTCAGGTTAGGATTAGGGTAACTTACCTTTTTCAGCATGAAGGTTAGGTTAAGGGTCAGGGTTAGAGAGTGAAAACCATACTGTTTGCAATAGTTTTGTGCCAAGTCTTTTGGAGCCTCACCAGGTTTGGATGGAGGTGCTGGTGAAGGCACAAGTGGGCCAAGGTGGGTTTGGGTATGAGACCAACCGATCTCTGGCGGTTGTAGCATTTAAAAGTCCATCCACAGTCCAATCATTTTCCAGGTAGCCTCTGTTAGCTTATGAATGTCATGCAGCTCTATTTCAGTTTATTTTTTGATAGAAAAGTTAGCATGGTAGCTGTTTAAAACATAGAAAGCATGCACAACGTTAATGTTTCAGACAAAAAAAAACACCCAAAAAATGTTTTACAAAACTGTCCATTCACATATAAAAACAGAAAATGAGCTCATGGTAGCAGTTTCCATTCATCCATCTCAGGGCGTACGGGTGAAAGGGAGTCTCTAATTACAGACATAAAAGCTAAACTGCGCAGAATTCAGGCTTAACAGCTGGCCTGGCTCTTACAATTGTAACAGAATCCATCAACTAGTACTCCCGAAGCTCACTAACTAACATATTACGTCTATAACTTGTTGTGGTGATTCCGAGAAAACGTGTGGCTTCCCATGAGCCCCTCGCTCCGAAAGGCACTCGGCACTTCCTGCCCGAGCGGCGCTTCGGTGATGTTCGGCAGGAGCGTTTACACTGGACGCGCTTTATTAATTCATGAATTATTAAAGTTCATTGTTCCCACTTCATCTTGATGCAATCTCGCTTTCTGTCAGTATTCATTCATCTCTCTCTCTCTCTGTCTACCACTCTCATTCATTGCTTCTCTCTCTCTCTTTCTCTCCGCTCTTATATTGCCCCCATTTTTTAAAAGAGAGCACTCCAAGTCTTCCAGATTCATAAATGGATGAACTGTAATGATCGGAGTCGAATGAATGTCTTGGCTGTGTGATTCACCTATTGCACCCAATTCAGTCTCATAATGAATTATTCAAGGTTGTCTCCCATAACTCTTGCTGTCTCTCCGTTTGTCTGAGCCGCTGTTCGTACGTCCGCCTGCCGGTCTGCTATTACGCTTCACGTTCCAGCGGCGGTTTTGAATATTGTTGGTAAATCTCTACACATCACTCACACTCCCCCCTGACATTTTAATATATTATATAAAGATTCTCGCCGTACGTCCATACGTTATCGCTCCATTATTGCACCACCGCAGCATATTTTGACTTCTCTCCGGAATTTATTGAATACCAACATTATCTTGTAATTGGAAAATAAAGTTCTTCATACATTATTGAGCCGTGATAAGAACGAATATGATTTCAACATGTTGATATCGTGCCACACCAGATTTGAACTTTTGTCCAACACATATCGTTATCTCCGCCAGAGAAGTTATGTTTGTCACCCGTGTCCGCTGATCGGTTTGTTTGTCAGCAGGATTAGAAGATTTCCATCAAACTGGGATGAAGGATGGATCCCGGCCCACAAAAGACCCCATACGCTTTTGGTTGGGATCCAGATAAAGCAAAAGATGCAGGACTTGTTTCTCACTGACATTAACGTAGCAGGACAGTTTTGTTAATTTCTCAGGGAGGGGGACATGGATCAGGCAAATGGAGGTGGCTGTTATCTCTGCGTGAGAACAATTTGATCAAATCAGCTTTAATTATGCTTTAATTAGCTTTAATTATGGTTAAACAGTTATAGGTGGTTTTTAAATGTGATACAGTTCTGTTGAGTTTGATATTGGATTAGATTTGTCTTTGTTTATTTGTATTAACACAATTCTGATGTTTTCCTCGCCGTCATCAAATGTGTTTCAGTTGCCCAAAACCATACTTACACATTCTTCATAGAAACATTAAGTTCTGCCTTCCAGGACGGTTGGATATTGGGCAAAAATTATTTCATGCACGTGGGAGCTTCAAATTTGATTTCTTCATTATTGCGAATGGAGAGCATCCTCCGAAACAGCACGGAGAGCATCACGGGTCGGCGGTGTTGTCTGCGGAAGTGAAACAAATACTTGTTGGTTGCTCAACTTATTTTGGCAACGCAAACGGTGCTCGGTATGATCGTCCTGGATCTTCATGCTTTCATACATGAATTGGGACAGAAAGAACTGAACACACAGCACTATGCTACTTCCCTCCTCCTAGTGTTTCCCTGTGGTGTTACTGCTGGTGCCGCTGTCACAAACATTTTAGTAACTGATCTGAGCGCAGATCCATTGACATCTCCCTAAACCTGCTTTCTCCGTGTCCTGTCCCGATTCTCTCCCCTCCTCTCAGACAGTAACTTCGTCCTTGGGAACGCTCAGGTCCAGTCCCTCTATCCCATAGTCTACTGCTCCGATGGCTTCTGCGAGCTGACCGGCTTTGCCCGTGGCGAGCTGATGCAGAAGAGCTGCATGTGTCACTTCCTGTACGGTGCGGAGACCAGCGACAGCCTCACCTCCAAGATGCAGATAGCCCTCGATGAGCGCCGAGAGTTCAAGACTGAGATCATCCTGTACAAGAAGAGCGGTGAGACTCTGAAATATATTATCTCCCAGTCAAACCCGGTCTGTTTGCAGATTGCATGGTAATTTCAATTTAAAAACGGAGTATTTAAATCTCTATCCTTTCCGCAGGCTCGAAGTTCTGGTGTCTGCTCGACATTGTGCCCATAAAGAACGAGAAGAGCGAGGTGGTTCTGTTCCTGGTCTCACACAAGGACATCACCGAAAACAAGGACCTGGACCATGGCAACGAATCTGACACTGGTGAGATAAAGCATGAAAAGCAGGAGAAAGTGAGGCATCGTCCAATTCTACCGTGATTCACATGAAATGATCCAATAGAGGCTTCGCAGCTGGGGCTCAAATCTATCAGCAGATATTACAGAGGAGGGTTGGGAGCATTTACCAGCAACACAACCACATGGACTGACAAAACTAAAGAAAAAAATGGCAGTTCAGTTGTCCGATTGAATGGTGAGATATTCATAAATCATCATTTCACGCATGATAGAACTTAACAGGCAGCTTAGATTATTGATTTAAACCAGTCCATGAGTGTTGGCTGTGCTCGTCCAATGAAATCGCCCCGCTGACCTCCTTGCTACACTAATGAGAGTGAATACAGCCCGGTGACATTTCCACAGGGGGTGTAACGATTTAAACTCAAAGATCAATCCAGGTGACCTTTCAGTTCCCATCATCAAAATCAAAAACAGGATTCAGCGATTCTCCCAGGATGAAGTTTCTCTCCACCACGCTTACCTGTGTTTTGTGGAGATAAATTTTTTTTAAAAAGACGGCTAGCTTTGCAGGACCAGACTGACACCAGAGGAAACTGGTTTTTGGGGTTCACTACTGACAGATTTTACAATTTAGAATCAAAAAATATAATCAAATCGTGGCCTTAAAATTGGACATTTGAATGGATTTGGAGGATATGTTCCAAGGTAATAAAAGCTTTCCCACAGTCTAGCTCTGCGTCCTTGTTTTCAGATGCAGAGACCGGGCTGGAGATCCACCAGGTCAACCGACCTCCGGGCGTCAACATGGAGCGCCGCCGCAGCCGGGCCGTCCTCTACCAGCTGTCTGGACACCTACAGAAACAGGACAAAACCAAGAGCAAGCTGAAGATCAACAACGTGAGACAAACCTGCGTTTGCTGATTAACGGGCAGTTTGCTTTGTCCAGCGCGTTTTTCAATGACATTGTCTCGAACGCAACTTTCAGTGAACTGGGCTGAGATGAAATGTGCGGCCCTGTCGCTGCGGTGTGATCTTAAGGAATACATTTCCATAAAAGCTCCCATTAGTCATTTAAATTCACGGTGGGGCTGGCGGATCACATATGACACTTTAAAGGTTTCAGCCTCTTGCATCAGCTGCCTGTTAACTTGATGCTCAGTTAATCCACCAGGCGCATTTTGTACATACGTGCTATGATATTAATGTCTGCCAACAAAATATGCAGCCCTATTTTAGATTATTTTTTGTACGATGAATTACTGTATGTTCGTCCTTATGTGTGTTAATGAGTGTAGTCATAAAGCTGCATGAATGCGTGTCTCCATGTGCTGAATGCAGAGCGTCCTTGGAGCCAACGCCAACCCGGTGCCGGAGTACAAGGTGGCCGACGTCCAGAAGTCCCGCTTCATCCTCCTTCACTACGGCGCTTTCAAGGCTGGCTGGGATTGGCTGATCCTGCTGGCCACCTTCTACGTGGCCGTCACCGTGCCCTACAACGTCTGCTTCACCGCCGTGGAGATGCGGGAGGACGGCGGCTCGGCGGCGCGTAACCCCCCGAGTGTCAGCGACATCTTGGTGGAGATACTTTTCATCATCGGTGAGGCTGCATGTGAAAATGTCTGTTGGGCTGTTAAGGGAGATCGACTCCTCTTCAACTCCTCTTTCAAAACGTAAAAGTGCCTTTCCACTTCTGTCAGACATGCTGTGATTACCTCAATTTCATGTTGGCGAGAGAATTGAGGCGGGTCGACTAGATCTCCACTGGTGATGGAGGCGACACTTGCCTTGCTGAGCTGTGTGTTTGCGTTCCAGATATCGTGCTGAACTTCAGAACCACCTACGTGAGCACGTCCGGGCAGGTGGTGTACGACCCCGGCTCCATCTGCATCCACTACGTCACATCCTGGCTGTTCGTGGATCTGATCGCTGCCCTGCCCTTTGACCTGCTGTATGCCTTCAATATCAGTGTGGTAGGCCTCTCTCTCTCTCTCTCACACACACACACAGTGTACATTATACAGCTATACAGTGTATCTTTTGGTTTGTTATATAATAAATAAATCATGTATGTTTTTACCGCTTCCTATGCATGGTGTGGCTCAGAAAGCAAAGAGCCGACATCACATGGTTTCATCCTCATTCCCCTGATCCAGCCCTTCCTGCTCACTCTGTTGGCTGTAGAGTCTTCCAGGGGAGGAAGCGTGTGAGCTTCGATCAGAAACTCATTATTAGGTAGCCACTAATTAAGCTGACTAATGAGTACGCTGCTGACAGATTACAGGCTGTTGACGGGCCAGCTGATGTTGAGTGTTTTACAGATAGACGCTGGATCGCTGCGACACAGCAGAGGAGTCTTTCAAGCAAACATGTTCATCTTTTGTGACGTTATCTACAAGTGATAATCAGCAACAGTCTGGTGGGGATTGTGGGAAATGTTGTCCTTTAATGGATGATAAAAACTGTTTTGTTGATTGTCGCTTTTTTATAATCAATCTGACCTTCTGCTTTAGGATTATGATCCTATTTTTTTTTTTTTTGGTCAGGTTTTGTAACTGATGGAGCAGAACCTGTAAGTCCTGGTCATTTCAACCCCCCCCTTCTGGCTCATAATAATAAAAGGTGTATGATATGTCAAGGCTGAGCAATATGGATTGCCCGGTGAAACTAAAAAGCTAGTGAATCTAGCAGCCAATACACCCGATCAACTAAACGGCAAAAACATCCATGTCAGAAAAAAACGTCCATAATATTTCTCATCAGGTTGCGGCCTCTACTGGACAGTAATTATTACAGCATTATTACAGGAGGAAGTCAGGTGATGAAGTAAAAAGAGAAAACAAAGTCTGCGTGGGGAGGAAGCGGAGGACGGGTGGTCGCTTCAAACAGGCACGGGACTTCGACAGCGAGTTGCTGTGACTGACGAACGGAGTTAATTCGAGTTAACGTCGCAAAACTGCAGATACGTTATAACTTAGGGTGTAATTGATCCCCAGCTGTGTTGAATCCAGAGCAGGAAATAGCAACCCCAGTTCGAAGCATGAAATCAATGCAGGGACAGCGGGTGGTTAATGAGCTCATTTCAACCTCGGCCCCACAGGTACTTTTCCGGTAGAGGATTATAATGGCGCTGATTTTCTCTGAATGGCTATTTTAGTTAATGCTCCGGCTGGAAATGAAAACCAACTCTTAAGTTTGTCCAGAGAGTGGTGCCCTGCAGTGTTTAACAATGTTCAGACAATCTGCGGAAGGCACTTCTGACTGTAACACGGCTCGCTATCCTGATGATGATTGAAATTCACAGTTTGCATGGGTAACCTCTAATTACAAACCTCCCTCGGCTCGAGATGGGAAAACCGGTGATTCTTATTATTGTCACAGGGAGAGTCAGCTGCATCGAGGGGTAACTAATCCGTCCTGATGATCCACGCTCGTCAGATGAGTTTCCCCATCTAATCCGCGACTCCTCTCTCACCTAGAACTTCGGGGTCCACCTGCTGAAGACGGTGCGCCTCCTCCGCCTCCTGCGCCTCCTGCAGAAGCTGGATCGCTACTCCCAGTACAGCGCCGTGGTCCTCACCCTGCTCATGTCCACGTTCGCCCTGCTGGCCCACTGGATGGCCTGCGTGTGGTACTTCATCGGACGCAGCGAGATCGAGAGCAACAGCCCCGCCTCCTGGGATATAGGTGTGTGTGTGTGTGTGTGTGTGTGTGTGTGTGTTAACCTTTATTAAGAGAACATTAGTGTTCGACATGTGCCCTTCGGGAATAACCCTGCACGGATACTCCAACAGTTAGAGCTGAAAACCGAAGACGGAGATTGAAGTGTGCTCATGTACGGCATCACACAGCGTGTGTGTGTGTGTGTGGCGTGGTGTGTCCTTTTCCTGAGAAAACGCTTTCTAATTATGGCGCTCTGTCTCCACTCCCACTGTGCTCCCCACCACCAAACAACAGCAACACTGTGAGGTGTGTGTGCCGGTGGTGGTTATCCTGTGATATATGACAGGGGAAGAGACTGGGAGGAAAGGATACGGGTAGAGGATGGTGTGAAAAATACAGAGGAAAGGCTTCCGCTGATACACTGATGTAACATGGCACACGTGGGGCAGCTGTGGCTCAGGTGGAGGAGCGAGTCCTCCATTAATCACTGCGTCGGTAATTGAGCAAAACACTGAACTCTAAATTGGATTCCGATGAGCCGAGCGGTGCTCCACCATTCTCGGTTAATGAGTGCGAGCGAGAGGCCTTTGGAAGCAATTTGTCCAAGTCAGCTTGAAAAGCTCAATATACATGTTATCAATTCATTGTTATATATCACAGGCCAACTGCAGGATTATTTGTTCATCACATGGAAATACATGACAGCAGCATTCATGTTAGAAAAGCAGAGATCCAGATGATCAAACGTAACAATGACTTGATCTCCATATATATTAATTAATATTTAATGTATATTTTCTTTTCTGTTCTTGCTGGTGTTACTGTGTCTTAGTCTTTCACCTGGATATTGGTATGTCAAACCTTGACATGCAGTGGTAAGTTAGAGTCCTCTCAGAGACTTTTCAACCCGTTCGCCCAAGGCCCCTTTTAAACATAGTTAACAATGTTTGGTTCGGGGTTGTGCCACACTTCCCCTCTTCCAGCCCTGTGTTACCCTTCTGAATGGTGCACGGGGGGTAATACCGCTCCAGACCAGGGCCAGGGTTAGCCCTCTTTGTGCCAAGAGTGCGCCTTTGATACTGTGCTTAGCCCGGACTAAGGGATTTGTAAGTCCCAGGCTAAGCAGACGTTCACACTGGTGCACACCAAAATGGGCTTATCCTGACTGTAGCTTATGGCTTGCTATCCTTTCTCCAGAGCAGGGTTAGCCCTGAGTTCGTAGGGTTATCCCCCCCTGAAAATCAGCTAAAAAAGAGGGGGCTAAAAGGTGTCAGTATGAAATGGCACTGAAGTGAAACAGAATGTAAACTGCCGACGGACATTTAATCCAGAGCTGTGACAAGTGCAGAGTGAATTGCACGGCTCTGGGCTTAATTTAACATCTGTGTGTGTAAAAGGACAAACTTACCCCGGGGTCAACTGTTAGCTAAGAATATGCAGCGAGTGAAAAGCCCATGTGAAAGCTAAGGTTCTAAGGATGCTTTAAGCTCTAGGCTAATTGGCAGTTAATCTAACATGCATGGATAAACTGTGGTTAAACTCTTCCCCACCAGGCTGGCTCCACGAGCTGGCCAAACGCTTGGGAACGCCATACTTCCTGGCACCGCTGACGTCTCTGTTGGGAGTCTCGGATTCCCCTCAAGGCGCCACGACAGCCGGACTGGCCAACTACAGCCAGTGGAACGTGTCGGGTTTGGAGCCGCTGAGTAGCGGGGCCGCCTTGCTGGGTTCGGGCCAGTGGAACGGCAGCAGGACCAGAGCGAAGACGCCAAGCGGCTCGGGGACGACGCTGAGCGGCGGGCCGTCCGTCAGGAGCTCCTACGTGACGTCGCTGTACTTCGCTCTGAGCAGCCTGACCAGCGTGGGCTTCGGCAACGTGTCGGCCAACACGGACTCCGAGAAGATCTTCTCCATATGCACCATGCTGATTGGAGGTGGGCAAAAGCAAAGCAGTCAGACTCTCAATAGAAACTCAAGATCCACAATGTTATTAGGATTGGGAAAATCTTCAGGAAAATCTGTTAGTCGATACTAATGAGTATGTGCTGCTAAGTACTTCACAGAAAGTACAGCTGAGGCTGAAGTGAATCTCATGTGTTTTACAGGCAAAGTATTGAACAAATTGACAATTTAAGCCAACGGTGCCCAAACATTTTCCCTCGAATGGAAAATAATTAATAATTAAAGATCAAACATATTTAACCCTTTAACCTCACAAAAAAAACAACCAAAAATAGCACAAACATTTTCTATTTTTAACTGATTCTTAAGTTTGCTATTTAGTCAGAGACATCTGGCAGGACAACTTTAACCTGGGGCGACAGTTTGTGCAGCTCTGATTGAACCTAATGACGGAGCTGGAAAACTCAACGGCTCATCAGAGACGCATCATCTGGAAGCCATGAGCGTCTCACCCAAAGTGTGCTCGCTTAAACATGTTGGGTTTAACGCGCAAACTTCTAACACGCTGGTTCGTCGGCTGTCAGAGCCACAGCGCTGCAGAGCAGTTTATGAATTATGCATTTCAGTTTAATACGGAAGATTTCCCCGGCAGTCATCCTCCTCAAGCCACGCTGACAAACGTGTTCCGAGTCTGGCTGAGGTGCAGCAACGTGATGCCGAATTCAAGCAGGTGAAGCAAGCACTTTAGTCAGAACAAGGTCAGTTCGCTTCGCAGGAAAACACATGGCGGTGCAGAGCAAGTCTGCGGCTGATCAGGTGTTGGTTGTTTGGGTGGTAAAACATTTATTCCTCCAGTCTAAAGCTGTTTAAATCATACTAAAACATGACCTCAAACATCCCGTATTATAAAGATATAGAAAAAAAAAAAGCGACCTCTGTCAGATTTCAGCTGCTAACCGTTCCTGTCTCCTCTGCAGCATTAATGCACGCTGTGGTCTTCGGTAACGTGACCGCCATCATCCAGAGGATGTACTCGCGCCGCTCCCTCTACCACACCCGCACCAAGGATCTGAAGGACTTCATCCGGGTGCACCGGCTGCCCAAAGCTCTCGAGCAACGCATGATGGAGTGCTTCCAGACAACGTGGTCTGTAAACAACGGTATCGACGTCAGCGAGGTAGGGGGGGCTAATTGGAGGCGAACATATGAATCAGTGTTGTTGGAAACTGTTATGTAACTCTCGATTGCAAACATCTATTACAGCACAAGCATATTTGTGAAACTGTTCCTTTAAATTGAATGGATGGTTGCGTGGCCTGTGGGCTTGAATTGACCTTGTCAGATACAATGGGATCAACTGGACTGGCTTCTGAAATTGAAAGCACAAATCCGGTTACTTGCCCTCCAAGCAGACTAAAGAAACGGCCCAAAGTCACTGAGAGGATTTGGGTTTTGTTTTGGGCTCCATCATGCTGGAGCAGCGATCTTAATTTCATGGATTAATGACCTCGCTGACACTAAGTCGCTCACTGCGTCTTTTACCAGGGTTTCAAATCTAGATAATTCCCTAATATGATGGTGCACAGATGCTTTAAACTAACAGGCCACAACTTTTTTTTCTTGCAACGATCTTTGCGACTCTTGTCACTTGTCAGACGGGTAGTTCACGTTGCATGTGCTGCTCTGGGAGACGTTTGAGTAAATGTGCAAATTTAAAGCGCATTTCATCCAGAAACTGCTTGCTGGTCATGCATGTATCCGTTCGGCTGTGACTATGTGGGAAGGTGAAAGGTTTTATTTGCCTGTTGCCTTCACCTTCCCACACAGTTACTTTCAAATGATGACACACAAAAGAAAGAAGCCGCTAAAGCTGAGAGAGATACCCAGTCACCATCTGTAACTAAGAGTGTGTTCCTTTGTTTGGCTGCTGAGGTCAGTTGCTTTCCCTCTGATTCCCTCCACAGCTGCTGAAGGACTTCCCAGATGAGCTGAGGGCTGACATCGCCATGCACCTGAACAAAGAGCTGCTAGAGCTGCCGCTCTTCGAGTCGGCCAGCAGGGGCTGCCTGCGCTCCCTCTCCCTCATCATCAAGACCTGCTTCTCGGCTCCTGGGGAGTTCCTCATCCGCCAAGGAGACGCCCTCCAGGCCATCTACTTCGTTTGCTCAGGCTCCATGGAAGTACTGAAGGACAACACCGTGCTGGCCATTCTGGGTAAAGAGTGCGACAGTTTAAGTGACATTTCCGTGTGAAAGTATGTGTGAAAAGACTCAGCATGTAGCTCACTATAAAAAATGTAGTGAAGGAATACTTTGACAGACATGTGTAACATCAGGTTCATGAACTACGGTACATTTCCCCTCCAGCTCCAGTCAGCAGTCAACATGATAGAACACAAATACCAGAAAAACACTTCTAGATCAGAGAAGGGTCTGATGTGACTCTGGGTGTTTGTTCCTCCAGAGGGTCTGGATCTGCACTGACTCTGTCCTCTAAAGCTGGCTGGCCCTGATTAGCTCCATTTTTATTTTTTTTTAGGATCCTTGCAGCAGTAATGACATGTTATGTGTTTCAGCAGACACTTAGAAGTTGTGTCTGCTGGTCAAATTTGAAGAATAATCTCTAAAACTGGCTTTAAAATGTTGATACAAGATTCAGTATTGTGTGCAGAAGCACACAATTCACAAAATGACCATGAAGTAATACATAAAGTGACATAATGAACATTTGTTTCAGATTTAACCTGCATTTATGTCCTTATTAAACTAGTGGGAGGCCCATCGGCTGAAGGATGAAGTGTGGTCCAGGGATTGATGGAACACTTTAGGATGTAGCCAGAACTCAAACGAGAAATCTATATCCTGCATGACCTGTTTGTTCACCAGCTAGTTACAGATATTCTTCTGTTTGGTTCTGGGCAGGCAGAATAAAATGGGTTTACCAAAGTTGTCTCTCTAAAACCAGCTCAGTGCTGCTGTAAAGGAGTTTGATGAAGGTAAAATTAGCCACATATCAAAAACAAGGAGCTAAACGGCTTAAAAACTGAACTGCAGCATTATTTACGTTAATTATCTGTGGTTTGGCACCTTTTACATTACACATATTGTAGCTGTCCGATGCCTTATTAGTATAAAAATAAATTATAAAGATTTTTAGGTCACAATCTATCTTACAAATACCAGCTAACAATCATAGATCGGCGAACATGGTGAACAAACAGGAAAAAGGAATCCACCGAGTCCACTGAGAGTCCACAAAAACTGCATGAATACGATGCAAACCAGCAGAGAAATATGTACCTCCAGTAGGTGAGCTGCAGAAACAGCCCCAGATCCTCCACAATAAGAGCCTCTCCAGAGCCTCGTCCTACAACACGTACGCTGACGCTCCTATTTCTGCACAGCATGGATGAAACAGAATAGCGAAAAGCAAGCAGACTCACAAAACAGCGCTGGAATCAGATCGGGTCCGCAGAAAGCGGCACAGGGAGCAAAGAGGAAAACACTGTTTTTCATATTAATGATGTAACTGCTGTAAATAATGAAGTGACTGCAACGCCGCCTATAGAGGAAAGAGGCTAAACTCATTAGAATGTTAGACCGGTTGTGTATGCACATGCACACCCCCACACACACACACACATTTCTCAAACACACACTTCATGGCGCTTCTTGCCTCCTGTGTGTCCCCAGCGTGATGTTGAAAGGGCAGAAAAGTACCGGCAGCTTGTGAGAAGGCTTGTTAAAAGCCACAATACGCCAAATAAATTGCAAAAAGCTACATTGCGTACCATACAGTACTGCCTCACCTAAAAGCACTGTGTTTCAGATAATAATCAGTGCATTATTTCCCTCTGAATTGTTGCGGAATATAAGTGTAAATTGGCACAAAATGGCAAAAAAAGTAGGAGTAGGAGCGCACACCGCCTGCGATGCTGTTGGACCCATGCTTGAGATAAACAAAAACAGTGTTTAACACTCAGACACAGTTCACAGCACACCATTAAGTCTAAAGTTAAATGTCATGTAATGGTTATGTATCAAAGAGAAACATATTCTGATGGTACTGGATCAGTGCTACACCTGGGTAAAGACACATTGTCGATGCTTGAGACTTTACCTTCAGCCATAACTACAGTCCATTCCGTATCTCTACGTTGCAGGTCGGGGTGACCTGATTGGCTCTGATTGTCTGACAAAGGAGGAAGTGATTAAGACCAATGCCTGTGTGAAGGCCCTGACGTACTGCGACCTGCAGCACATCAGCCTCAAAGGCCTCCGTGAGGTGCTCTGTCTCTACCCTGACTACGCCCAGAAGTTCATCACCGAGATCCAGCACGATCTGACCTACAACCTGCGGGAAGGACACAACACTGAGGTAGGACGATGGCGACTTCTCTGATCTCCCTTAACATGGGATTCCAAGCTGCTGGCCACTATCTAGTTGTTTTTGTCATTTTAAGGGCTCCTGTTCATCCATCCAGTCAGCCATCCACCCTACTACCCAGCAAACCAATCCATCCAACCAGCCATCCATCTGTCTATCCACCCACCCATCCATCCATCCATCCATGGCATCAGGCTTTAAAAGCAACCAAAAAATTCATCTTCCCAGCCAGGTCTTCCAGCCCCTCCTGGGGATACCTACGTAGATGTTCCCAGACCAGGTGGGATAAGTAAGACTTCCAGCATGTTCTGGTTCTCAGGGATCTCCTGCCAGTTGCACTTTCTCTGACGCATCCTGTTCACATGTTCAAATAACCTTAATCTCTATGAAACGACTGCAAACGAATCTGTAGGCGAAGGACAAGATTTTGTTATGCAAATTAAGGTTTCCGTTTTGGTAGTCGTGACTGATCACATATTTACAGGCTTTGGTTGCATGCAGCCCATGTCGAGAGAGAAAAAGAGGAATATTGCATTAAGTTCATGAATCATGGTTGACGGCTGGAACACAGCTCAGGTCCATGCTTATTCTCACTTGTGAACAAAGGCTTCCAGGGTACATGAAGTCTCGAACAACAAGTCACTGCTGATGATCAGTCACTCCATCTCTCTGTAAACTGCTTTTGTTGACAGCAGCGTT